>JARFNW010138576.1:0-10617 GCA_031763155.1 Dirona albolineata | reverse complement strand
ATAATAATAATAATAATAATAATAATAATAATAATAATAATAATAATGATAATAATAATAATGATAATGATGATAATAACATTAATAATAATGATAACAATAATAATAATAATAATAATAATAATAATAATAATAATAATAATAATTAAAAAAAATTATAATAATGATAATAATGATGATGATAACGATAATGATTATAATAATAATGATAGTAATAATTTTAATAATGATAATAATATTGATAATAATGTACACCTGTATTGCCCACATCCTCCGTATAGTCAGGGCTCTAGGCATGTGCAGTGGTAGAAAGTATTTGTGTTTGTATGTCTCATATTTCCCTAGCTTGCTTTGTTATCATTTTCCTAATGCATTAATTGAACTGCACAATGGCATTGATAGTTATGAAATATGCTCAATTTTCTTTATGCAGCCACTACCATTGAGGAAATCCGGATCACCTTTACTTCCATCACTGGATACAATCTCGTAACTTCTGTTGGAGACTTCAATATGACTGGCAATTCAACTATATACACCAACGCAAGAAATAAGAAAAGTCTCAAATTTCTTGGTTTTGGAGGTTTTGATTTGGGCGCTGAGGCAAACCCATGTCTCAGCGATCTTGAAAAGTGTCCGTTTGGTTTGACAATATTCTTCCGCACCAAATTCACAACCTTAGTTGACAGTGGATACTTGTTTACAAGTTGTGGAGACAAAGCTGATTCGTCCGGAGTTGCCATCTATTACAAAAGAGGACGTCTGTTCTTTACTTTCACCACAAGAACTGGGGAATGGTCTTTGTACTTGCGTGATCTTGATATAACCAGTTATCACGGATACACTGTCACTTGGAGTGGCCAGGCTGGATTGAAGGTAAGCTCTATTGCATTCTGTTATTTTCATGATATATTGTGAAATGGTCCATTAGTATAGCTATGTAGAGGAAGCTGATCACATACTTGTAATTAATTCCCGATCTTTGGAGTCTACAGTTCTGTGTTCAGACTTAGGTGGAGTATCTGATACATTTTGGCCCTTTCTGATGGGATCTACATTTGCATGCAGGCAGGTGCATTATGCTTTGTGGCACCCCAGGAGGCTGGACATGGTGCTGGCTAATACATTACATTGAAATAATGATATAAAACTTGATCACAAACAAGCACAACCATTTGTACACCAGTCTTATTAATGCATTACAGATTAATTTGACTCATGTCATCATATACACATTCACAGCTCTTATAACTTAAATCTACCAATGGCATGGAATGGTTAAAGTTACAAGGGAATGATTGATTACATCCAAAAAACTATTTCTTTCCACACCCTGCTATTATTAATAAGGAAAATGAGAACATGAGTTAGCAGGGTGCAAAGTAAAGCAAATTACAAGAGCCAATTGTATCGACAGAGGATGATAAAAAGATCATTATTTTGTAATGTATTTAAGAAAGTAGGTTGACTGGACAAAAATGTGCTGCAAGTATTCTTTGAAGCACAATTTCCATCTCTAGTTGACTCATTTGTGCCAGTAGATATTTATTTATCTTTCACCTGAATTTATTCTTTATCACTTTTGCAGGTTTACAAAGACCAAAAATTGGCTGGCATTAAGGAGAAGGCCAAAAACCGAAGGAATGCGGTAGCCAACCAAAGACAGTGTCAGTTCAATGTTGGACAACCAGAAGAGGGCAATAACTTCTTGCAGTTTGAAGTCGACATAATCCATATCATATTTGGCCAGCGTGATTTGATCAATGATCTTGGAATCATCACAGGTAAGTAGATTGCATATGAATCATCTAGTTTTAAAGATTTGTTTTATATGTTAGTGCCACCCTGGAGCGTTAGGGCCACTCCACAGTGTTTAGTCCCGTATTCATACTGATATCATTATCAATCTTGTGATGTTTGATGATTATTGGTTGTATTTGCTAGATAACCTTTAAGTATGCCTATGATCCAAATGTTCCATTTATAGTGACAGTGACAGTCTATTTATTTTGATTACCTCAAAGAAAAAAAGAATTCTCCTTGCACTGTATGTTACCCTGTTGAACTAAGAATGTAGAGTAAAAAGGCATCACAGATGTACAGTTTAACAATGCATAAAAGTTTTTGGTTTCCCCTTTATCATTTCCCCCTGTTAAATTAGATATGATTTAACATTTTGTGGACGGTTTAAATTTATTCATGAAGTACAAAGTTTTAATAATGTATGTATGTGTTGGTTAAGGAGCGTCAGTTTTTTTAATTTTATTGAAATGTAATGTTACTTTGGAAAAGATCTGTATGTTGCATAAAGCTTCATTTGATTTAATTGAATTATGTTTCCCAATTTTCTTTTTATCAAGGTTTCCCAACTCTGCTTACAAAACCAGAACTGAAAATTCGAGTTGACCAAGCAGGATCTGTTGAATTTGTGTGTCAGTTTGTTCCTCTAGAGAAGACAGAACTCCTTTACTTGGTTTCTTACCTTAAGAATGATGAGGCTTTGTTGCTCCCAAGACTGAACATCACCTCTCCTATTTTGACAGAAAAGGATCTTGGTGATCTGGAATACGGTGATAAGGTTTGTAAAAGCATTATGTAAATGAATGACTTACGTACCCTTTTCCTATTTTATTGCCATTACTTTGTTTTCTCTTTATTCCAAAAAGGAAATGAAAATACACAAATTATGATTGGAGGACAATTTATTATATTTCTTAAGATAAGACATTGTTGTTTAACAACTTTAGAGGGCCAACATTTTTCATCGTTAATCTACGTGAAAAGAATGAATATCTATTTTTGCAAATGGTATTTCACAAAGAACAAATTTTCATTTTCATCTTTGAAAACAACTCTAATTAACTTTATAATCATTTCAAAGCAGCTACTCTTATAGTGGGTTATGGTAAGTTGATTTAAAGGTGAATGTAAATGTAAACATACATTTATATAGCGCTTATTCATGATCATCACCATGCTCTAAGCCCTATACATTTACTAATGAAATGAACTCAGCTTCAACTCCATCGCCTATTTACCTCTGATAGCTTTCTTGTCAAGTAGCGGCATGTGTTGCCAATAGCTGTCCCACAACGCAAGGAGAGCCGTCGGTCAGTGAATACATCCAAATCAGCATTCAGGTGAGCCTTATGGAATTTTTTTATGCAGCCTACTTATGAAGATGTTAAGTTTTTGTTGTAGAAATACAGTTCTAATACCATCTATATATTGGGTAATTTAATACCATTTTGTTGTCATCTTAAAGTTAAATCTGTGTGTTCTATTACACTTTATAATGATATTTGAAATGTAAAGTCATTGTAGCCTATCTCATCCTCCCCCCCCCCCCCTCCACCTCCTCCCCCACACACCATCAAACACATCAGTCACACAGCTATTTTCGTCTCAATATTTAAAATAATAATTTTAGTCATTGTTTGTTAACACGTGTAAATTAGCCTTTATAAAAAAAAGTTTGGAATTTAGATAGTTATTTGGTTAAGGCTTTGCCTTTTATAACTTAGATTTTTTTTCTCCGCCATCTATAGATCATGACAAGTTCAATAACAATAAATGAAGGTGAGACAGGCATGATGTACGTCAACTCATATGTTCCTCCACGCCTTTTCTGTCCAATGGGAGAAAGAGACTCTTGTGATGTTCGAATCTCAGCGCAAATCAAAGGTTCAAAAGACAAATGCCCAGACAATAGAGTCATACCTCAGGTATAGCACTTTTATTTTTTAAACAGAGCTTTGCCTTTTTAGTTTTTTGAATAAATTGCAGGAATAACATTTTTGTCAATTTTGGGTTTATTACCAGTTGTTTTCTATTTTAACCCTATATACACTGAACAGAGTTACTCATCTTTTTTTCAATGTCAAAAGGCGCTTATAAAGACACAATCATAAATATAAGTGGATAAGATTAAGAGCCGGCTGTTTCATTGATTGTTACAAGAGGGGTCTTTATTGACAACAATGTCAAAAGTGTTATTTTTTAAAGTAAGATGAATCTCTTTTGTCCAATAAAACTCATTTGTGTGATTTCAATGTTTACAGCATAAACATACAGTATGGTGTTATACACAACAAATATTCATGAATATGATATAATGTACATGACAAATCACTCATTTTGACTAGCATAATCAAAAGCATTGAAAAGTAAGAATATATATTGCACAGCTTTTCAAAAACAGTCCTAATTTAGCACTACAAGGGTCAATATTATATTCATGATAGTGGTGATGATGATAATGATGATGATAATAGTGATGATGATGATGATGATGATGATGATGATGATGATGATGATGATGATGATGATGATGATGATGATGATGATGATGATAATAATGATGATGATGATGATTGTGATGATGATGTAGCTGCATATTAATTCACTGTATATGGCTGAAATTGATTTTGGTATCTACTTTTTTATATGTCAATCTAAAATTGTGATTTATAGATAAATATGGTTTTGGCATTGGTATCAACTTTTGAATTTTGAAATTCATCTCCAAATGTGAATACGCTCTGAATTTTGAAATGAAAACATTACATTTGAAATTATTGCTCACAGGCTGTCTTGGTTTGGGGTGATGATAACCATGATGAAGCATTCTGTGGGTCACAGCTCTCTTCCTTGAAATGGAAAGAGATGCAGGTATTGACTGTGAAGGGAGTGTTGGATGGCTTGAAGGATGGGGACAAGAAAGGAACGATAAAGGTCACAGCAATTTTCAATTCTACAACTGTGGTGAATGAAAAACAAGAACTAGGCTTCGTGAAGGTAAATAGCATGATGTTTTATATTAAATTCCTCCAATTCAAATTGAAAAAAAACCCCAAAAAACAAACAGTTACTACATCGCTGCAGTCATACAAATGATTGAATTATCTTCATATTCTCTTTACAATTTATTCATATATTTAGAATCTTTGTTGTTGTTTATTGAGTCCCCTTTAAACGGTAATAAGCAGTGTAAGGGCCAGCCATATGTCAAGCTCTGAAGGGTGCACATGACAAATGTAGGTAAATCCAAATGTCACTGAGGACTTACACCACTCATCACCTAACATATGGCTAGAAAGACATTGAAGATGAGCAGGTGATAAGCCCACTGCATATATTTAGAATTGCGATGCTGTAAATATCTCATTCTTTGTCTGCTGTTGAGGCCCGGAGTCCTGCTATTGATTGAATGATGAAATCTATGTTGAGCATATCTTTAAAAGGTGACGGGTGAGCAGCAGGGTTTGTTGGTGATAATACTCACAGTGCGTTGTTTGTTTTACCAACAAAGGTATTTGACCCTGATTGATGATGATCACCCGGTTGTCTTAAATTCCTGATCCATAGGATTTCTAGTTTAGTGTTGACTTAAATAGTGACTGTGGATCTCCTAATTTGGGTTTTGTTTTGCAGACGCATGCCCCATGTGCAATTTTGGCATAAAGGTGACTCACTGCTAAACAAATAGATGCTGAGAGAAAAACACTTGTGAGGGATATACTTACAGCTGACTTTATTGTATATCTATGTTAAGTGTTGAATGTCATTTCATTTTATTAACGCCATTAAAACCATTTTGAAAAAATGAAAAAGTGTATTATTGAAAATATTAATTCTTTTTGTAAACTTGTAAACAGTTGACTGTTAAAGATAGAGACAAGACCAGTATGTGCAGTTCCCAGAACGACCCCCACATCACAACCTTTGATGGCAAGTGAGTATTGCCTTTGCCAGCAGAGCTGTCTTCTTATCATTTTCATAAAGGGAAAATGTTTGATTTCTAATCTATTTAATTTATTTGCGACTTTCTAAGAAAATTTTTCATTTTTCAAATTATAAGGTGTTGGTGAAGAATTGATAGAGATATTTTCTAATACATAGTATCTGCATTACAATTTTGCTAAATTAGTATTTAATCGACAGCTTTTCAAACACTTAAACACCTTTTAAACTTGGTTGTAAATCACAAATCATTTATTGCAGCAGTGGATGTCATATTCTTTCAAAATATTATCATTGTGTATTTCAGGAAGTATAACAATTTCTTTGAAGGGGAGTTTGTTTTATACAAACATACAAGACTGCCGTATGAGGTAAGAAAATCATATTGAGCTTTTCATCTTAACCATTGTGATTGACTGCTTTTGAGTGTATGTGATGCATATGAGAGAAAAATACCTCACCGCCTCTTGCAAGTTTTGAAATCAATACCATTTCCTTTAGTGGAAGTAGTTCAATAATAGCTAACCTTTTCAGTCCCACATGTGAAACATTCCAAATGGTCTCTGTTAAGGTGTTATTGCTAAAATTTCAACCTTTTGTAAAAAAAAAAAAGAGACATGCAATATGATTTCACAATCATTGATCTAATGTAAGTTGACTAATCTTTTACTCTGCTCACCACTCACCTAAGGCAAATGAGAAAATGTGATACAGATTAAATGTTCAAGTATTGAAAGAATAACAGTAATTGTAATGTTAAGACCCAAACCGATGCAATACTTATTTTGAGGTGGAAATATTTATATTCAAGATCATATCCAGGGAAATGTTTTTCTGTTTCAAAATATAATAATCCGCTTAATTCACAGACATAATGGATGCTGATTTGAGAATGCCTTCATTTAGTAAACAGTGGGGGTTGGAGGAGGAAGAAAAGTCAAATATTACTGCTGCTTTTGTTTTTGTTTGCTAGGTCCACACATTCTTCAAGTCTTGCAATGGAAAAGCTTCCTGTAATTGTGGTGTTGCAGTGCAGGTTGACGATGATGTACTTGTGATGGAAAAATGTAGCACACCAGCTCTTGGAATCAGGTTACATAGAAATGGACGTTTACAAACTGGTTTCCGTGTCTATCAACTCAGGAACAACAAATACCACGTGAGGTTTTTTTCTTGAGTTTAAAGAATTTTTAAAGGCACATGGTAGCATGATTTATTAATGTTTCATCTTTATAAAGACGGCAGTAAGCAACAAAACATTTAACTTTGAAGGAAATTAGAATAGATAAGATCTTTCTTTTGCATCAATATTGTGATTCATTAATTGATTTTCTCCAAATTCTCGATCAGGTCTATTTACCAAATGGTGATGTTGTGTATGTTAAAATGCAAAATGGAAAGAAATCAGAATTTATCAACGTATATGTGACAGCATCAGGATCCAGCTACGGCATGACTTCAGGTAATATTTGACATCAGACAGTTCATGAATAGTTGTACTGATATTTTTAGACTCACAGATGAGGAGATATTATGTATGGAATAGACGAAGTGATTGTTTATTTCTTTTGCGTTTTTGTCCACCTCTATTCCTTTTTTTCCCCCCTTTATATATTGCGTAACCCAGACAATATTCAAACTACCTCAGCGTATTTTCCTCTAGTTTTGTAGGGATGTTCATTACTTATACTTATAGTCCAAGATACTTATTCATTCTCATTTTTGACAGTGTCTTATCTTTCCTTGACATTTTGGGGACTATTTCAACACTCACGTCTCTGCTACTCCAAATGTTAATGTTATTCTAATCTCATAATGTAAAGTAATTTTGGTCACAATCTTATTTTTGTCCATTAGTTATGGCAGCATCCTCTTCTATTATGCTGCTATCATTCCTCCTTATAATCTAAAATGATCTTTACAATGATTTTAAGTCTTATCTCAGATTAAGTATCTTTATTTAAGATTATTTTGAGTTTTTGAATGTTTTTAAAGGTCTGTGTGGCACATTTAATGGAGACAAACAGGATGATCTCTTACGTGGAGATGGAATCATGTCAAATGAAACAGACACACGTCCAGATGAATTCAATCTGTCATGGAGGTAACATTTTAATTCTTCATCTCTATTAGAAAGACAATGTAAAAGTAATCATATAACTTTTTATTCATAAAAAACATCTATGACCTTTTAACAACGTTTAAAGCCATTTATTTCTTGATTGTGAATGATAGGTGGAAAAGAGAAGTGGAAATTTTAAGAACTTACAGTATTAAACTTTTGAATTATCACAAGTCACATCACCTACAGTCTTGTTAACATGTCAGGTATAGTTGATGATAAATCACTTACATAACATTTCCTGCTGTATTTTTAAATTGAGACGTGTGGACTATGTATATTATAATTAATGATATTCCTTTCCCGTTAGCGTAAGTCCTTCTCCTTACTGTTATGAATGGCATGATACATGAACCAATCATTTTCCTGTGTTTGAATTCAGAGTGAAGGACGAAGACTCCATCTTCAATGGCTATTGTGGAAGAAACAATGAAACTGACATGTCAGACACTTACTACTGTGAATGTTCCCAAGATGGTGTCAGTGTTTGTGGTCAAGGCAAAGACCTCTTCCAGTGCCTTTCTGATGATGCGGACATCAATGTAGGTGCTGATGTCAGAAGATTTAGAAGGGGTCGACGTCGTGGAAGAGGTAAATATAATTTACTGACTTGATTAAATACTTTGAATATCAGTGTTGTAGATTGAAGATAAATGTTGGAGAAATAACTTTCCACGAGTATTGCTCTTGGCACCATTTTTATTAAAAAATTCAAATGCATTTGGTTTGCCACCTGCTCGTCCTTAATTTCCAGACCGATGTGTCAGCTAGTCTCTTCAAAGTTTTGTATCTTCTATATGTTGGTTTTGTCGTAGGTTTCTTGTGCATCAATTTGAGTTTAAAATTTGGGGAAGTAGAGCACCCAAATACCAATATTTATTTTGAAAGCATTGATCTAATGTATTATACTGTTTTGATTTTTTTCTATAATCTATTTCCAGTAACTGATATCACCAAGTCCCTTATGGATGCAAGTCCTGAAAATCCAAAAGTTTGCACATCAACTGAGACTCAAGTGACATTTGAATACAATGCAACATACATCTACGTTGTAAGTTCAAATTGATGCATGAATAAAGTTAAAGAAATTGTATTTTTAGATTGTATGTCTAATACTTGCAATTATCTTCAAATGATATATAAGAAAATACAATCAATGGTTTAGTTTTTTGTTCATCTCCTTGACCTTGTCACATCAAAAACACCATTGATGTCTGAATTTCCTCTGTTAAAAAAAAAAGATCACCGGTGGCTTCAAGAGCAATAGAAGATGTTGTATGGAGACATTTTGTTTTGTTGCCCTTTCTTTAATAACAATAAAGGCTGTGAAGCAAGATGATGCACGGTTTTTGAGTGAGAAAATGATTTCCCAATTTTTCAGCTGTGGAAGCGCATTTGACTCAAATATTATTATTCATTTCAATCCGGTAAGGTAGCGTCTCTGTTAAAGAGAATAGTTTTGAGATGTCAGGGTCATTGGTTTGCTTTCGGAATAGAAAGAGTCTCAAACCCTCCTTAAGCTTTCAAGGCTCTCACCCACAAATTCAATGGTAGATGGTGTCATTCCTTTTAGAGCCAGTCACTTTTTGATTGTGAGGCGAGATGGCCGAGTGGTTAGGACAACGGACTCTCATGGCAAACGTCTAGGGTTCGAATCCTACCACCGACACTTCATTGTTTTTCTCGGGCAAGAAACTTTACTCCAATTGCCTCACTCGACCCAGGTGTAAAAATGGGTACCAGCTTACAGCTGGGAAAGTAATCTGCGATAGACCAACAACCTTTTCAGAAGGATGACGCATTGTCACTCAGTCCGCTTCACTCTACGGAAACCGAGATAAGCACCGGCTCTATGGGCCTCATGGCTCGAAAGGACTTTACTTTACTTTTTAATTGTAAATGATAATAAGGTGGTTATACTGATTTTAAACAATTATTTGGAGTTTAATTTTGCATGTTTTGTTCATATTTTAGATTCAAGAAAGTGTCATAACAATTGAGATGGCCAGAGAATATTGTGAAGGGTACATTGCAAACTTGACAAGTATCTCAGGGTGCAGAGGTTTGCTTGGCCAAAGATTTAATGACACAATTGAGTTCTGTGCTCAAGATTATGTTGTGAGTATTTATTTTAAAACCTATAGAAATTAAAGGAAAAGGATATGAAAATTATTATATATGAAGAAACTTGAATAATTTGCATAATATTTTTGAGAAAGATGATCACTTTATACATTAACATGTGATCTAGTTGAATTTGAAATTTGAAATTGAGTAAGTATAATCAACATAAAAATGGGTCCATAGACAACAGATTTAACTAATATTATGACAATGCCCTAACAGATTACTGGGGACAAAACCTGGATTCTGGTATCTGTTGAAAACATCAAGCTGCAGTGTGTAGTATTGGCTACTATTGATACCGATACCTGGGATACAGATGATGATGGTGTTCCCACACTACCTCCTGTGGTTGATGCCATCTGCCCTGGTGAATGCAACCAAAATGGCAACTGTAGTTTTGGTATGTAAACTTACATCTAAGGTTATTTTCCCTTCCTCCTCTTCCTTCCCTCATTCTCATATCTAGGGCTAGTTGATTAATCTGTTTCTTCATTTATTTATTTTCTGAACATGATGTATGCCCAGGTGGCAACTCCCAGTTGTCCTGTAACTGAAGAGTAACCACTGGGGTAACAGCAACGTGTTTATTGGTAAAATGTATGGACCTCATGGTACATTGTTGTCCA
>JARFNW010138554.1:0-10618 GCA_031763155.1 Dirona albolineata | reverse complement strand
GTAAGAATTTTGTAAGCTTATTTTTGGACTTGCTCAAAGTTTTCAGATTTTTTTTCCGTTTGCCATTTACACCCCTGCAATTGTTTTAGAGAGGCTTTGGACTCTCAGGAAGAACATTTGTTCAAACTCACTGACTCAAGCAATGATGGAGGAAGCAATATTGACAAGTATAATTATTATTACTTTTTTATTTTGCCAGGAAAAAGCTCTGCGCTCCATTTTATGATGAAAGCAGCTAGTGAGGCAAACAAGACAGAGACTGGACCAGGTCTCAAGCTCATCATGCGCTATTCACCTGACCTAAACCTTTCGAATATTGTGAACAAGACGCCACTAGTCTTGGCTGTGGAGGGAAACAAAGAAATTGCAGTCAAAGTACTTGTAAGTATATGTCTTAGTCTCAGCTGAACATTTCAATTTTGTTGATGATAATGATAATAATGATAATAATAATAATAATAATAATAATAATAATGATAATAATGATAATAACAATAATAATAATGATAATAACATTAATGACAGTATCGCGCAGCATGTAAGAGTATCTACCTGTGGTAAATATTACCATAGCTTGTGGTATGTCCGTTGTCATCGATTCTTGATTATTTTTTCTCTCTTAACCTAGTCTTTTTTCTCTCAAAACTAAAAGTTGAATAGAATGACAAGTCATACATATCCCTTTTGAAATGATTTTCTTTTTGAACAGTTGGAGAAAGGAGCTGATCCAAATGTCCTAATAAAGGAACCCAGAGATATAGTCACTCCTTTGTTGTTAGCCGCTGAGTAAGTCAAATTATTATTTTGTTTTTGTTTTTTGATTGTCGGATGTTGGGTTGGGGGAACAACTTTTGATAAATGTGTCACATTTATTTTTTAGTGAGTAAGTATTCTGTCCCACAAGCATATTAAAAATATATCTATATATTATTATGTCATGATTGGATTTTCAAAATGTTGCTGTATGCTATTTTGAATTAAAATGATTTAAAAACAACTTTGATCAACTCACTGGCCTCGCCTCTTGCTACCCAGTGCATATTCAGTGTTGTATTCCTATATTTAGATAATGGACACCTTTGCATTAGACCTTACATATTGAAATAACACATTGGTGTCTGATTATTATTGAATTAATTTAATTTTTTAAATGAAATATTTGAATGTTTTCCTATATTATCTCTTTAAGGCGAGGTGCCTTTAACATCATGAACCTGTTGATCAAAGCCAAAGCCAATGTTAATGTTGGTAATGAGGGCAAGAGGACTGCTATACACATTATTGTGACCAACAGAGGTATGAGATTTACTATGTTCTGAGAATTTGTTTTGCTCGTCTCATGTATGAACTAGGAGAGTAGTGGTCAAGCAGTTAGATATTGTACTTTCACCAGAATGGTGTGGATCGGCATTGCATATTGTGAAGTCGTTGAGCAAGATGATTTATTTCGTCTCTGCACTGTTTCATAAATAAACGTTTGTTTTTTACTGAAAATAGTGTTCACGGCCTGTTCACTTAATTTTATTTGTTTTTCTTGAAGGCCTTTTTGTTTGCAAATTTCTTAAGGAAGAATGCTACATTAGTCTAATATGATGTCTGGCTTTTTTATAGCCTTGTTTTGCTTCACTTGCATGTGGTCAATAAGAATCGAAAATTTTTACGATATTGAGGTCCACTGAATATCTTGAAATGCAATATGCAAGGCTCTAAATTTTCTGCAGAATCCCGCCATGGTTTGAGTAGTTTCCTTGGATCTCCCACAATCTGCCTGCTTGAGAATATTTGTTTTGATAAGTTGCAAGGATTTTGCCCTGAAATTTCCTCCTTTTTTACGTTTCCATTATCGTTACTGACAGGTTGAATGTTTTCTTGAAATATTTTATGGGATGGAAAATCAAAATAGTCGTGAAACATGGTATTTACAAAAAGATTATAATTTTGTTTTGTTTTCTCAAATATATTCAGCTCATGAAGATGAGACCATAGCGATGATCCAAACCCTTCTTCAAGCCGGCTCAAAGATTAATGCAGAGGACAGTTTCGGAAACACTCCTCTTCATTTGGCAGTAACGCACAATAAGGGTCATTCTGATACATCCAATAGTTTGGAAGAATTCCTCTTGGATCGAGGTGCTAATGTCTTTGCGAAGACCAGCAAGCAAAATATGCCGTTGCATGATGCAGTGAGCAAAAATGGGTAGGTTTGTTAAGGCCTCAAATTTTTGGCATTACTCGGTTTCAGTGCTTTTTCTGCTGTTTTCAGTTTCATGCTGTTTTGTTTTGTTTTGCTCTCTTTTGTATGAAATGAAAGAGGTTATGTAATGAATTTGTTGTGGGCCAATAATGTCATGAAGTTAAATTTAACTTTCAATGATTCCTCTATTTTTTGCTCCCACCAAAAAAAAAAGGGAGGTGAGTTCATTAGAAAACTTGTATATCTGCGATATGTGAGGTAAACCTCTCGTATTACCCATCAATCTGTTTAGTGAGACCCAGAGATTCATTCTTGACTTTTTTTTAAGCTTAATCTTCTAGTTGACAATGGATCCCGTTTGATGGGAGATTTACACTGTGTTATTGATCAGTAAAGTTGATAATGCATAGATATGCAGGATCTGTCCACATTAAATAATTGGCTGCCCACGCAAATGTTGCTGGGTGCGTCGCAACTGAGTTAAAGACATGATAAGTGCTGATTTATTATCTAGTTTGTTCATTTCAGAGTTGATCCCATAGAACTGTGCAGCCTTCTCACCAGCGCAATGAGAGATCAGAGAGTAGATGAGTCACGCTCTAATGGATTTACACCTCTGTTATGTGCTGCAGCTTGTGGCGCTACTATCTGTTGCATGCATTTGTTGCAGGTTGGTCTATTTGATAAAAATAATTTTTGTTTGACAATACATATTATCTTGACCATGGTGGATATTGTGACTCTCTTAACTCATCAAGCTTCACTGTATCATGCGACCTACAAACTTTCCTTTCCAATGCTTACCACTGACCACAGCTTACAGCTGGTGAAGTATGGCTAGTAAATGATAACTAAGAATATACAGAAGATAAGATGCGCATCTTAATATTAACAAAGCTTTTGAGTGTCATCAATCTTCCCTAGAGGGGTCTTTATATTAACTTTGTGTACTCAAAACTAAGACCAGTACCAACGGTATTCTGCAGCAGGAGCTAGAAGGTTATTGTCTAGATGGTTAGATGATGGTGGCAGTGATGGGAATGGAGATTGACATTAGTTTACCAAGAAATCGTTGGAAATAATGGTATCTAGATGTTTAGTGACAGTGAGAGTGAAGGAAGATGTGATATAGTTTGCACTGATGACACTGAATAAAATTATTCATAAGATTTGTACCAAATTTGGACATGTTATAAACAATTGGATTATCTATTGTGACATATAAACAACATTCAGATTGAAGGACAATGGGATTTTATTTTTTACAGCAAAAGGTGAATTTTTATTTTAAAGGGGAGGAAAGGGAATAGGGCAAAGTATTGGTTTTTCATTTTTGATTTACCTGTTTTATTATCATTTTTTTCAATTCAACATTTTCCATTGCAAAAATATAAAAAATAATGATTTTTCAGTTTTTAGAATATATATATTTAAAAAACTCAGCATTTTATTGACAAAGTAATTTTATTAGCAATTTATACAATATGTTATGTTCATTTTGATTTCATAATTTTATTGTTCATGTCATCGTAAAGCGCAATAGAGCACTGATATGTGGATATTTTGCTATAAAAATTTATTATTATTATTATTATTATTATTATTATTATTATTATTATTATTATTATTATTATTATTATTAGTTATTATTAATATTATTATTGTTGATTTGTTATTAAAGAAAAAGATTCTTTTGTATTTTTGCGATTCTCTTAATCTGTTTTCAGTATAGTCTTTTACTGATATTTTATATTTTTATTTTTGTTAGAGAGGAGCTAACTTGGAAGCTAAAGAATACAGAGGTAATACACCTCTGAATTTGGCCGTGTTTGGAGGATATGACAGGTGAGTGACTTCGCACCAATTTTCATAAGTATATTTATATTTTGGTGCATAACTATAATGGTGTTCATGCCAAACATGTCACATGGCTTATATTGCTTTTCTTTTTTTTTTTACAATTATTTCCAATCATTACACTCTTTACGTTTTATTTGCTGTAGAAAGACAGATGGGTTTATTGTCTGTGTCAGGCTCACAGACTTTTTACCATGAATGAATCTCAACAAGCCTCTATCACAACTTCTGTTGTTTGTAATTTGTATCATCTCCTCAACTCTCTGAAACTAGTTCAATGGGAGGGGGAAATGGGGGAGGGGGGAGAAAGAGGAGGAAAGAAAAGGGAATAGGGATGGTAAAGTATTGGTTCGTCATTTTCAATTTACGTTTTATATATATATATATTTTTTAAATGAAACGGTTTCCATTGCAAAAATTGATATTAAATGATTTTTCAGATTTAAAAAAATAAAAACTTTTTCGCACGTTAGATGTCTGTGATGGATCAAAAATCTTAAGACCACTGTGCCCTCACAAAAAGGAATGGGAAAATACTGAAATATACCATGGCAGAATGTTCATGATCATGATATTATTCATTAGGGTTGGGGGGAAAAAAAATTGCATGTTTCAAGTTAGAATTTATTGGTGAATGATTTTGAAATTTAAAGAAGACATTTGTAAATCGCTTTTGGGTAATTTAACAAAAATTATTTTTTGTAGCTGTGCTATCATGCTGATGCAGAGGAAAGCCAATGTTTCTAACCCTATCGTGATCAACCTTGCTGTGAAAAAGGAGGACATTAAAAAAGAGGAGGAAAAAGTGAAAAAGCGACCTCATTTGACTTGGAGGCCAAAAAGGCAGTGGGAAAGTGGACAGATTAAAGATATTCCCGAAAAGAGTATCAGTATCTTTGAGGTAATTAGTTTTATAGCTTTGTGTGATTCATGAACCTGAAACTGATGACCAGATCTTATTTTATAGAAAAATTTGCATTTTACTGGCTACGAATGAGGTAGATATTTTCTAATACAATAGTAGTTTAACCCTTTTTGAAAAATAAACTTATTGTTTTCTTTCAATTTCTTAAGACAGGATGTTATTCTGCTTTTCAAAGGTGACTTTTTAAAAGTTATTTTTTTAAACTTTACTATCCTTATATTTATGTAGTTTGTCTAGCAAGTTTATATTTTCAAAATTTCTTTATATTAAATTTCAAACTTTTATCAATCGTTTTCGTCTCATTCTAACTAAAATTTGAATTTATCTTGATTATATTTCTATCCTTTGTCTATCATCTCCAGAGTGCTGTACAGAATGACCTCACTGGTGTAGCCCACATGTTGTTGGATGCCCTTGGTGTTCCCATGCATGTCATTGAAGTATGCCCCTTGTCTTTACTTGTCCGTTGTCTTTCTAAGATTATTTCCTAATATTTTTATGGCATAAAAAGACAATTGATAATAGACATACCAACTAGCATGATTTCTCTTATTTTAATACAACTTTTTTGAACCAAAATACGTAGATACACTTTTGAGTGATAAAAGATTGCCAGGTCTGAAATAATGATCTGTCATTATGTCTTGAAGCAAGATGAAAATAAAAAAAAGAATGTCAAATGGTGTTGTCTGAATGATTTTTCTTGTTTTCAAATCTTTAGTCAGCATTGAACTTGAGCAAATTCTACCTTGCCCTGCGGTTGTTGCGCCGGATCCCAGATGCTAGTCGTCTCCAGGCTAAAAACAAAGATGGACAAAACCTTTTTCATGTTCTGGCCTTGAAGACCAGCAATCAACATCCTGACCTTCAAGTCAAGGTGGCAGGAGCCTTACTTGAAAAGGGTGTTCCTCTCAATGAAAGAGACAAGTATGGAATGACACCTCTCATGTGGGCAGCTCTCAAGCATCAGTCAGTTCCTCTGGCAAAGTTTTTCATAGGTAAACTTTTTTTCCTCCGAAATGGGAATGTAGAGGATTCCAGTTTTATTATTTTATAACTTAAAGTTCATTAGATTACTAGTAAATTGTTTGAATGTTTAGAATGACAGTTTGGTCTTGAATAGTATACCATATTTGTTTTTAAATATCAAATTACAAATCAGCTTTCTATATGTGGCAGAGGTTTGCCAATGCCAAGGATTTGTTTAACTTTACAAGATGTACTCAAAAGGCTATCAACAGTATGCTTTCCAGGAAATTGAGAATGGTTTTGAATGACCCGGCCTGCTGGGGGATAAATGTAAAGTGTGGGAGCCTGTTTGCACAGGAACATAAATCCATCTTTAAACCATTTTTTTTTAAACCTTGAAAAATGTGATTGTAAGCTTTGTGTCTTGCTTTCAATGTGAAAGTGATAAGGTTGCATTTGCTCTTACTGTTTTGGTTTAGTAAGGTTTTCAGAATTGATGTTTTTTTAAAAGTCAATTGTTTTTGCCATTTTACTGAAGCCAGATATATTTTCTGAGAGGTGAAAAAATATTTTAATGTGACTTATTTTTTTCTCCACACAGAAAATGACTTACGCTATGATCCCAAAGTGAAAGATATTTTCGGCAGAGACACCATGGCAGCATTTATGTGGGATTATGAGTGGGTTACTGACTCATTTAAAGTGAATTTGGTCCAGTAAGTTGAATTATGTTACTTTTTCATTCCATTGTTTGCAATGACATACATCTAACTCAGTTGAAATAAGATTGATGTCCTTGTGCTATGTCACTTTTTAAAAATAACTGTTGATCTCAATGTTGGTTAAGTGCAAGAGCCATGTAAGCAGATATCAAGTTAGCTACTCTATGAACAGAGATGTCAGTTTGACGATTTTTGTAGGTTTTCCGATTTTAGGAAGGCCTCCAACTTTCACTGTCAGTGAATTGGAAAAATGAAAAAAAATAAAATGTTGGAAGTCAATAAATGGCGAATGGAATCAGACACATTTACTTTGTAAAAATTGGAATAGTCAGTATTTTCTGTACCGCATCTATTAACCTATTTGCCAACTATGTATCGTGATGACAAATGATGGCACCTTGCTGATACAAGTTGCCTCCATTTCGTGTTATTTGTATCGATTTTGGCAAAAATTTATGATCTCTTTATTTCAATGGCTTTTCCCCCCGAGACATCCAGTCTGTGTTTGCCTGAAATCACAAGTAATTTAATGTTGTCTAAATGCTGTGATTCATTGACGTGCTCGTACCGATTTCATTGAGGATGAAAAGTGAACTTGGTGAAAATTTTGCTCTATATTGAATAATTATTTATCCTTGTGACGCAACAGTTGTGAGCATGGTCAGTTTCGATTCGAGAATGAGGGATTTTCATGCTTTTTTTTCTGAAAGCTCACTGACATTTTACTTTGACAGATCTTGGCTCCAACTGCTGTTGGAAGAAGGAAAGATGTCTTTGGACACCCTGTATGACCATCCACTTCCTGACCCCCTGCTGCTTGGGGCCTCCATTTCCTGTCACCAACCTGACTACTTTGAAACCAACAGTGCATCCAGAACTACCCCTCTGATTTTTGCAATCCGAAACTATGACTTTGGCATGGCCAAATTCATGCTGCAAAAAGGAGCCAACCCCAATTTTGCTGACAGTATTGGGACTACTCCAATGATGCATGCTGTTATCATGGTGTGTACACTTGGGAAACAAATGACTTAAGACTAAATTGTGTATTTTTATTTTATGCAAATAAAACCAAAAAACATTTGATGAAATCAGGGCTCAAAATGTTCTGTAGTTTCATCAGGATCCATGGGTATCCCACAATCTGCCCACTTGGAGAAACATAATAAAATTATGTTCAGTGGTTTGAATGCAAGTGGTTTGAGGATTTTTAAGCTTTAGTTTTACCCTTTCAATCACTGCTTTCTCATCTACGAGTTTCAATTTTATACACTGAAATGATCAATTATGACAATTTTCAACAACAGCATCTATTTTTTCCCGCTTTAATATCCCCAAATAAAGTCGTTGATCTAATAGATGGGATCATTTATTATTCTCAGTCATTTCACTGTTTCCCCTATGAAATTTGTAGGTCTAGGTACCCCTTATTTTGTTTTAAACTTGATATGTTATTATGACAGTTTCTAATTAATCCAGACCTTAGGCTTAGACTGTTATCTGAAGCAACCGTTAGAATCATGGATAGCCAGTTATGAAAGTTCAGTGCTTGTCAAAGTTTCTAATTGAGACCCTTGTGAAATGGTGTCATATATTTTAAAAATGTATACAAATATTTCAGAATGATCTGAAAATGGTCAAGCTCCTTCTCAACTACTCATACAGTGCCGAAGAGGATGCTATCATTCAAGTAAAAAAACCTGAATTAGTTTCACAGTCATCCAGACAGGTAAATCAAATGTGTGGTAATGTTTTGATTAAGTTTGTTGAAATTCTGGTGTGGGTGCATGCAATCTGATATATAGTCTATTACATGTAATAGTTGTATAAGCAAAGAAAACAAAATGATGTATAATGAATTATGGCATTTATATGTTTCAAGGTTTTACATTAAAAAAGTGTTTACACTTAAGAAATTGTATGGCGTCACAGTGGTAAGGTGACGGGCTCAACATTATGAGATGTGTTATTGTGTGAAGAGTACCAAGGCAAAGAAAGTTATAATGATGCACTTTATGGGATGCTCTATTGTGTGAATAGTTTGTTTTTTACAGAATCTGTACAAATATTTCTGAGCCTCTTGAACGTAGATAAAGACTATAAAAATATTTTTCCTTTTTTCAGGTCTTTCCAATCAGTTTCGTTACTAATAAAGAAAAAAATCCTGATGACCTGATCGACGAAGAGGCTGCAGGATCAGAGGGAGACGAAGAGGATAATGTCTCTCTGTCAAAACACACAGAAGAGAATGAGGATTCTATTGTGTTTGATGATGAGGGTAAGGAATTAATCATATCCATTAGAGTAATATACTATGAGGTAAAGTGTTCAAATGTTTTATTTTATTTGCAATCTCACTCTTCTTGAAATGATAATCTTGTGGGGCTCAAAGAATTGGTTGTTACATTT
The DNA here is from genome assembly GCA_031763155.1 of Dirona albolineata. Lineage (NCBI taxonomy): Eukaryota > Metazoa > Mollusca > Gastropoda > Nudibranchia > Dironidae > Dirona > Dirona albolineata. Next base: position 1,542 of record JARFNW010138554.1, on the reverse strand, counting down.
ACGAACGACTTAACAATTTTTTATTTTTAAAGTTCTAAGCTTGATCAGTGTTGTTTGCTTTTTTTTACTTGTGGAATGCCTTGATGGATTTGAAGTCCATATGATAATATTCTAATCTTTGCTTAAATGTATCTTTAATATTTAAAAAAAAACAATTTGAAGGAATTGTTTTGCATCAAATTCTGCCACCATCTCATGACCTTTCACTGAAAGATGTGGATATTCCGTTGGTTTATTTTTATACATAAAAAGAAAAAAAAGCAAACCCCAAAACCAAAACCCCTTTCTTCTCACCTGCCTGTTATGAACTTAAATGAAATGAAATGACTTGCTACAAAGCATGGAAAGAAAACAAAGCCAAACCCAATTTACAGGCTTTTTCACTATCCAATACAGCCTAGTCTAAACAAACATATCACAAAGTAAGTTTTTAAAATTATTTTGAAAAATGGGTTATTTGTTTTTGGCAAGTTTGTGATAACTTGTCGTTTGATATTTATATGTTTATAAATCAATCTATCACAGATGCAGAGGATGCCAATTTGGATGAAGATGCCATGTCTGAAAACGAAGAGAATGAAGACTTTGAAGAAGAGGGTGATGAGGACAGTGATCATGACACAGACATTATGGATGATGATGCTGATAAAGACGAGATGCAAGATCTACCTCCCAATGCCACTAAATTGAATTTGGCAAGACATGTTTCTAAACTCAACAAAGAAAGTAAGATAAGCTTTATGAATATCATTTTTTACTGTCTGAAAATATGTCAAAGACCAATGCAAATAATATATGTGTTAGAATTTGAATTTACCATTTTTAAAAATTGTTTTTTATCGAAGAAATTTTACAATTTTAGTTTTGCAGTTGCTTCTTGATCTTCTCTGTGTGTCTCACTTTATTGTGGCGGAGAGGTTTATGTGATCTCATGATTTAGAAGGCTACATCAAAAAGGTACAACCATATTGAGAAGGCTTCTAATGAAGATCCAAACAAAGAGGTCACACAAGGGCCCGATAAGGGGCCTTGAGGTGGCAGCCCTACCACTTATCTAGGGTACTGTGGGGTAATTGCCTGAATACCCAAAATAATAAAGGACTAATAATCATATAAAATAAAATATAAATATAAATAAGTAGAGAACAAAACAGCCATGAAATTAAACAAAACGGAGAAGTGTTAGTGCAAGTTGATACCTATAAATACCTAGGAGTGATTATTAATTCTAATTGTAGTTTAAAAGAAGAAATAAGTCAAAGAATTTCCTGAGTAACTAAATTCTATAGTCAAATAGGGAATACTTATATTAGCAAAAAGGGAGCTTACAACAAAAACTAAAATGTCTACTCAAATGGAAGTGAATCCTGGACTTGAAACAGCAGTAATAAAAGTAGGTTACAAGTAGGATTCTGAAACAAATTCTAGAATGTAGGCAACAAGGTAAATTAGCAAGAGGTACACCAAAAAAGTATGGCAAGAAACAATATCAGAGGTGATAGAAAAGAGGGGGTGTAGGTATTTGGATGCAAAGAGGAAGAC
>JARFNW010138543.1:0-10618 GCA_031763155.1 Dirona albolineata | reverse complement strand
CCGTATCATACATATCTGTTAGCACCTGTTACTGATTTAATGTTCTCTGTGTTATGAGAAATGTTTTGAGCAATGCCATTACATCTTTGATGGATTTTTGCGCTATACAAATGACGCATTATTATTATTATTTATTGTTTACAGACGCATGTTTGGTGTCTTAACACTCTTGGGGTGTCGGGTGACACATATGGTGTCATTCTCACCCCTCTGATATTAAGAAGAATACCGTCTGATATCAGGCTTGAATGGGCACGTGAAGGAGGGGGCAAGGAGAGTGATTTGGCTTTTCTCCTCGACTTTCTATACAAAGAAGTTAAAAGACGTGAAAGATCACAAACGTTTGAAACATCTGATGATAAATGGGGAATTAAAGAAACATCCTTGCCTTCTGTTGCTGCCTTTCATGCCAATTCAGAGGCCCATTATGTAAAACCATCATGTACTTTTTTGTAGAAAAGTAGGACATAAGAGTGAAGAATGCTACTCCATCAAAAAGCTAGGTAGAGAAGAATTGATGGGGAAAGTAAGAGAACTGGGTGTTTGTTTCATTTGTTTTGGGAAACATTTTTCCAGGAATTGTGGCTCCAAACAAAGGTGCAAGAAGTGCAAGGGGCGACATAATTCACTCTTATGTCAAAATGATGTAGCATCTAATATGAATGATAGGGTATCCGACACTGATGACAACTTTAATGCAAGTTGTAAAAACAACTGTACACTCTGCAAATGGTCGAGCTGATGACGTGAATGTGCTGTTTGATGGGGGGAGTGACCGATCGTTCGTCACCCAAAGCCTTGCACGCCAACTGCAGTTGACAATATGTGGTCGAGAACATTTTGCGTTTTCGGCGTTCGGTGGTACCGGATCAGGGCCCCGAATGAAAAGAAAAATATATCGTCTGGAATTGGGAGGAGAACTGTCAAAAATTCCGACGATTTGTTCAGATATGTTTCGTGCCCCTGTTCCCCGGGACATCACAAATAAATTTGATGTCACTTTCACTGAAGACTTGAGTGTAGGTCGATCAGTGACGATTGATGTTTTAGTGGGCCTAGACTATTATTGGAACCTTGCCCGCTCAGATAGCATCACAAAAGAGTCTCTGGTGGCCCAGAGAACGGTATGTGGATGGATGTTATCTGGGGGATATAAGGGATGTCCGCATCAGTCCGGCGGCGTTCAATTTCTTTGCTCTGAAAATGTGAGCGAGAAACTTGTGCGGAAGTTTTGGGGCATTGACGCTGTGGGCATTGTTGATAGCGGCGAGTCTTCCAACATAATCTTGAGGGATTTTGAAAAGTCTGTTTCATCCCAAGATGGGAGATATGTTGTGGGATTGCCGTGGAAGCCTCACGTGAAGGTCAAATTGTTGGACAAGTCCATAGAAAAGAAACGCTTGGCCAATTTGTCAAAGCGTCTTGAAATAACGTCGTATTGAAAGGTCAATATGACAAAAGTTTAAAGGAAATGGAAGAAGATGGGGTAATAAAAGAAATTACAAAGGAAGATTCTCTGTGGAAAGGTCCAGTGTTTTACATGCCCCATCGACTTGTAGTGCGAGAAAGCAGTCTCACCACAAAGGTAAGGTGAGGCCCGTGTTTGATGCATCTGCTACAGATCATAATGGCGTTTCTTTAAACGACTGTTTGGATTCTGGTCCCAATTTACTCCCAAACCTCCTTGAAATTTTAATGAGGTTTAGAAGATGGAAAATCGATATCAAGAAGGCATTTCTTCAAATAAAAGTCAAAGTGGAGGATCAACATGCCCAACATTTCCTGTGGAATGTGGGCGGCAGTGTGAGGGTTATGATGTTTGATAGAGTGCCATTTGGTAATAAAGTCAGTCCATTCTTGTTAAACGCCACTATCAAACGCGATTTGAAAAAATACCCAAGTGATAAGGCCGTTTTTGAATTGACCCACAATTTGTATGTTGATGATTTTCCTCACGGGAACTGACACAGAAGAAGAAGCATTTGAGTTGTCTAAATCCAAAAAGGGATAATAGCCGAGGCTGGAATGGACCTCACAAAGTGGTCATCAAACAATGTGTCTGTTGCAGATACCATAATAAAGGAGTTTGATGATAGATTTGATGCTATACAAAGCACAAACGTCTTAAGGTTGAAGTGGGTACCCAGTAAAGACAAATTCAAATTTGAATGTCTTGAAATTTCTGCTGATTTCATGTAACACAAAAAGGGCGGCCCTCAGCGTGATTTCAAGACTGTTTGGCCCATTTGGGTTCTTGTCCCCATTCGCAATTTCTATTAAATGCATTTTCCAGTCACTGCCGAAGACTGTGTTTTCATGTTTAGATTAAATTACTTGTATTATGTATATTATCATTTTGCGACAATACACCAGAGGTGGTCTGCAAAGTGCAAAGTAACGGAAGAAGAAGTAGAAGAAGAAGAAGACTGGGTTAGAATGGGATGAAAAACTGCCAAATGTGGTTGTTAAAGAATTTCAATCTTGGCTCAAAGGCCTCGAAGAATCGAAATCATGGAATGTACCAAGATCGTACACTAGACTTATATGGTCAAAACTTGAACATGTTCAACTACATGTGTTTTGCGATGCCTCGGAGAAGTCTTACGGATGTGTTGTATATCTGAGAACGAAGTGATTATTCTTCCACGATCTTCATTGTTTACGGAAGTTACAAGGATTCTAAAAATAGCAACCCACCACAGGTGCCGTGTTGACTGTTTCAGTGCAGTTTCATCAGGTAATGCAATTCCTGTAGTGCCCGTGTATGCTAAATTCAACTTAGAGTTTCTTGTCAAATTATTTTATGTTTTCAATATTACCTTTACAAACAACTAGACAAGGTCTCAGAATCTAAAAATGGATTTTTGCTCATCGTGCGGCATTTTACTATCTTTGGAATTGGTGGGCAAATCAACGAAATGTCGACCGTGCAACGTTGAGCAGAAGACAAACCACAATACATTATGTGATTGTGATTACTGCAAGACTTCCTTTTCAAGTACGCACTATTCACGTAGCATATCTTCCGATAAGAACAAGAGTGAAGTTACCCCTAAGCCGTCCAAGACCAAGAAAAGTAGGAAAATAAAAGAGGTAAGAGATAATACAACTTGTATTACAAGTGAATTTCAGCTCAACCAAAAAGGACAAAACCAAGCCCAACAGAATCAATCTTGTAGTGACGATTGGACAAGTACAAATGATTGGACAAGTACAAATGCGGTTAGCCAGTGGTGGGCTGAAGATGTTGATGCTTGGGGTATTCAGTCAGGACAGGGAAATCAAGGTTGGAGTGGTGAGCAGTTTTTAGATCAGATTCGGATCAACATGGATCCACCTTCTAGTAATACTACAACTACTACAAGACCGGATGGTGATGATGATTTTTATGTTGACACCCATGACACCACAAGAGACTGGAATGTCGTGAATAAACGTGCAAAGGCAATATTTGGAGGCCACGATTTTCCTGTTCTTGAAAGGGGACTTGAAGAAGACGATGTGGCGGCGGGTGTCAAAGCCGATTGGGAAAGGTAAGAAAAGGATTTATTAAAAATGATAAATTTGTCATTATTTTTGTTGGTCACAGGCACAGTCACAGCACATGTTGATCGCCTGCTTGTCTTAATGTCCTGATTGATCCATAAAGCTTTGTATCAGCTATTCGAGATGGGTGGGACACCTCTATTATCTTGCATACTTCTATTTGTGCAATGCTTGTCCGAAGAGCCACATTCAACTCCTTATATATATATGTTAGAATTCCCTCAATCTCTTTATTGAGGGGTAAGATCTAATTTAAGACTAGAGTAAAAGTCCAGAGCATATTAGATATATATATAGGAACACAATTACAACAATTAGGAAAGATCATTTGACCATGTCATTTGAATAATATTATGTGTGTGTGCTTTGAATTTGAAGAGGTAACTCATCATTATTGGATGAATAGTCTGAAATGCATTTAAAAACCTGAAAGGATTTTTCAGGTCCCATTAACATTAGATGAACAGTTTTAGATTTAAAGTGTAAACGATTTTATTCATATGACTTTTATGTTTTGCTATTTATTCATAGGCAGCAGGCAGAATACAAGAGACAGCTTGAAATAAATGACAATCAACAAATTGCCCGTTTGGTTTGTGGCCATCGAAGGAAGCTTAAAGACAAGAGATATTATGTTGGAGGAGTGGACATATCTTTCATAAAAGACAACAAGTCAGATGCATGTGCATGTCTGTCCGTTGTACGTTTACCAGACCTAGAGGTGAGTATTGTATTGGTGACATACTAAACTTATTTTGGGCAGATAAAGTTAAGAACTAGTATGTCATAAAAAAGATTAAATGCAAAGCAATTTTGTTTGGATGTTTGAAGCGATGTAAAGTCATTGACTGTCTGTTTTTGTTTGGAGCAAACGGCTCTGAGACTACCTGTTTTCCCTCACCATTTTGTGATTTATTATTTCTGTGTTTGGTCACGGTCATCTATTATGTTGACTGTTTTTCTTTCTAAAGCTTTGTTATAGTGATAAGCATTGTTGGCTAGCCCATTGTTTACAATTTTTCCTGCCACATTAATCGTTCTCTGGATTTTTGCCTTTTCCTTCACTCCACAGCTACCGTACCATACTGTCATGCTAAATGTTAATACAATGAAATTGAATTATAGATTTGAATCATAGTATTTTTACCTATATCAAACGATTTTAATTTTCTTAAAATATAAAGTCTCTGGTTTGCCCTTTTGGAAATGTCCTCGACATGAGATTTATAATTCAAGGAATCACTGATTGTTACTCCAAGATATTTGAAGTCTTTTACAATTTCAACTTCTTTATTGTTTATTTCAATTGATTATTTTATTAATAGTTTACTGCGCCTAAAATCAAACACTTATTCCTTTGTTTTTGTTACATTTAGTTCAACTAACAAATTCTTTTACTTGTTTGATATAATTTGTTTCTGACTTATGGTCACTTATAAGGCCTAAAATAGCTGTGTTGTCAGCATATTTAATAATTGAACAATTTTGTAAATTTGATGTACAGTCGTTGACACAAAATATACAAAATAGGAGAACTTACAAATCCCTGGGGACAACCATTTGACAGGGTTCTTATCTGTGAAAAGTTATTTTCCATTTTCACAAGAAGGTGAAGGAGAATGGAAACAAAACTCAGCAATTGAAAGGTATTTAGAATGGTAGATTTTGCGATGGGAACAAGATGATTGTTGTCTTTAACAAGATTTCCTTTTCCTACAGTCAGCCTTTTGATACTGTTGTTTATTCTATTTTGCCCAGCTGGTTTACCAAGCAATGGAAATGATCACATTGACCCAGCCGTACATTCCAGGATTTCTAGCTTTCCGTGAGGTGCCTTCTCTTGTGTCGCTATTTTCTGATTTGAAAAGAGTTGCCCCTCAATACACACCAGATGTAAGTGTTTTGATTTGATCCATGCGTTGTAAGGTTTGGAGGCAAGATGGCTGAGTGGTTAAGACAGTGAACTCCCACAGCGAAGGTCATGGGTTTGAAACATACCCCAGTCACCTTATTGTTTTTCTTGGGCAAGAAACTTACACGAGTTACTCACTCAAAATGGGTACTATCTTATAACTGGGGAAGTAATCTGAGATAGGTCAGCGTCCTATCCAAAAGGGTGACATATTGTCGCTCTGTCCACTTCAAGCTACGGAAACCGGGATCTGCACTGGCTCTATGGGTCTCAAGGCTCTTTAAGACGTACTTTTTTACGAGGATGATAAAGTGACATGCTTACCAAATTGTGCACTAAATGGCTGACCTTAATCTAATTTTATGATTTATATTTACATGTTATAACAACATTGCACAAAGCTGTACAGGACATGTAAAGTCTAACACTGACAAAGTTGGTAATTAAAAAGACCCACAGAGAAGTAGTCAAAAGCATTGTTTTTAGTTATTTTCGTCTTGTCAAATGAATTTAAAAAATGGAGATCCATGGCAAGTTTCAATGAGAATGATGACATAATATAATATAGCTTTCATGCAGGGCATAGTGACAGATATTACAAAATTATTAAAATGGGCATTTATGGCCAAGTCATATATTACTATTTTAGTACTGCTAACATCAGTGCCTGGAATATTGCAATCTGAATTGGAAATTGGAAGTCACTCCAATTATTGGGGGCAGTGTTCCCCTTCTCACAACACAAGGTACTTGCATTTGCGATGGAAGTAAGTATAGTAACGCATTCTTTGTTTCCGATTATTTTGCAAGCAAAGGGAAGGATGATTTGATTTCCTAATAAAAAATATTAAAAACCTATTTATCATCATTTTCTACTCCACTTTCAATCTTCTTTACATTTTTTATTGTAATTGTTTTTTAGGTGATCATGGTAGATGGCAATGGAATTCTTCATCCTAGAGGTTCGTTTGTTATCTGTTTTCTATAGAACTGTGATTAAACACTGTAGGGACCAGCTCTGTGTCTGGCCGAGGACAGTGTACAAGACAGAAGGCATAGATGCACAGACTCAGGTAAAACGTATCCAGGTTCAGTGCAAGTCTGTGCCCCACTAGTACACATGGCCTAATACAGAGCTAGAAAGTCTATGGATCAAGATTTTTAAGGCAAGCAGGGGATTAGCCCACTGTACCAATAAACCTTGTTTGGTGCAAGAAGCAATACACAGTTCAATATTACTCCTATCTGGACCAGACAACATGGTATTGTAGCCTCAGGTATTCACCCAACAGCTATAGAAACTGGTAATTTTACCGAAGAGGCAGCATCCCGAAGGTATGGACTGAAACATCAAAGCCCAATATATGGTCTGGCTTAAAGGATATTTTAATTATATTATTTAGAGCTTGTTCCAACAGCTCAGCTGAAAGCGCCCTGAAATCGTCAGACGACATCAATTTGCATTTTGATGTTTGCAATCAGTTCCTGCACTTTTATTTACATCCGCAATCTTTTTACCACTTTTTTTTCAGCTATGACATTAAAAAGATACAATAAGTTAAAATAAATTATTTTATTCCTAGAGAATATATAAAAGATTTAGATTAGCTGCGCTTATATGATGATCTCCTTTGTCCCTTTTCCTCTTAGAGAATTTATTTCCTAATACTATTATACTGACATTCTGCGAAATTGTCTAAACCAGGCATATAAATGTACCCACAGCAGTTCCAGAATCGTAAAGAAGATGCCACCTGTGGTCACAGCTCAAAAATTCAAATATTAAAAACCTACCAAACCCTAAAGCAAGTCTTTAAGAACCTTAATGCTTATTATAGAGCCGGTGCTTACCCTGGTTTCCATATTGTAGAGCAGACATAGTGACCATAATGTGTCAGCTGGTACTGGAATGATACTTGCCCAAGAAAAACAAGGTGACTGGGGCAGGATTCGAACCCACAACCTTCAGCTTGAGAGTTTGCTGTCTTTACTACTCTGCCATTGTGCTTCCTTCCTTGCCATAACCGCCTTTCAAAATAGCAATGATGACCTGCCGAAGTTCTTTTGACCTGAGTGAAAATATATAATATGTTAATCAGCTTTGATTTAAGTTAATTAACTCTATATTTTCACCAAAACCCCTTTTTCTATTGTTTTGTTATTCAAAGTGCTTAGAGCCTATTGACAACTAGGTGCTAAATAAATGCTATGTATTATTGTTAATATTATTATCATTGATATTAACATTGTTGTTATTTCTTTTATGTTACATTTTAAAATGGCCCCATTGGCATTGCTTTATCTGGTCTAAGCTGAAATCAGATACTTGCATAGTAATAGTTAATGAAAATTAGCTCCTTTGGTTGTAATATTGAATTTGTATATGATAACTATATTATACTATATATTACATACTCCAGGTTTTGGCCTTGCAAGTCAGCTGGGCGTCATACTAGACGTGCCCACAGTGGGTGTGGCTAAAACTCTGATAAGTGCCCAAGGTATTGTGGATGATGATGCTCACAAAACGAAGGTTTGTAGGAATGGAATGGAATTATTGACATGATTGTTGTAGAGATACACTTTGGATTGGCGGATTCGTTTTTGATGGAATATTTGTAAAGAGTTTTAATCTTGAGGTGGGGTTTTAAGGAGAGGGGGGGGGGGGGGGGTGAGTTTTTTTTATTAGCTGTAAATATTTTAGATAAAAATTTTTTCTGATATTTTTAACCAAGCCCAAACTCATACTGTGCTAGTGGGGCAAACTGCTCTTTTAAGCCACAAGATTGCCATTTTGATTAAACAAGATGGCTCATCCAGCTAAGAAATATGCTCTTTGACATTGAAATAATTTGAAACACAAACATGTTTTAACACTCACCTTTTTTTTGTTTTGATCCCATTTACTATTTTTAATCATAACATTATAGAATCTTTCGCCGCAAATCTCAAAGAGGGTCAACTTTATATGCCCATTTCATTCTTGACTTTGCCATTTTATTGTTATCGAAACATATTTCAACTCAACAATTTGAGTGCCAACTAAAATTACGGTATGGTATGTGTCAAAACGTCAAAATCAGATTTGATACATCATTAAAGGAGAAACTGTCACAAACATATTATAGCTTTGTAAGCAGCCCTCAGTGTAATCACCCACATTAGTCTCAAGCTGTACTGACAATCTTTGATTCTTTCCCTTTAGAAACGTGAGCTGAATGAAGCCGGACAAGGGTTTGACCTAGTTTCTGCAGAAACACAACAAGTCATGGGAAAGGCAAGTAGCGACATCCTCAAAATGTTTGATTTATCACTGGGTATCATTAACAAAGCTTGTGTCCATATCAGAGAGGTTTTGATATTCTGTCTAGCGACTAAACCAATTGAGAAACAGCCCAGTAAATGTTTTATTTTAAGTTAGAGATCAGCCACCTGGACACCTTTAGAATAAGATAAGATATGATACATCTTTATTGTCCTAAAATGGTACATTCTGATGTTATGACATAATTTGTATACAAAACGATTACTCTCTACGCTCAAACTTCCGTTCACTCTGTTTTCTTCCATCCAAATAAAGATAACTTCACAAAAACGAAAAAATATATAAACTCATAGATACATACAAAAAAACAACAACAATTTCATGGTAAACTGTGCAATTATATGGATAAAAATGCGGTCACATAATTCATTGAAGTTTGTTCATTACTATTGTTGTCTATTTCCAGTGTGTCCGAGTACATGACAAAGCTCAGAACCCTGTCTATGTCTCAGTGGGCCACAAAATTTCTTTGAAGTCAGCAGTTTGGCTTGTTTTGGAGTGCAGCAAGTACAGGATTCCCGAACCAATAAGGAGGGTAGGTGTTATAAATGCATCTATATCTTATCTTATGGTGATGTTGCCATGATTAAACAGTGTAGAGACCAGCTCTGTGACTGGCCAAGGACAGTGTACAAGGCAGAAGGCATCGATACGCAGACCCAGGTAAAATGTATCCAGGTTAAATGCAAGTCTGTGTCCCACTAGTACAATGGCCTGATAAAGAGCTAGAAAATCTATGGATCAAGATTTTTAAGGTAAGCAGGGGATCAGCCCACTATGCCAATAAGCCTTGTTTGGTACAAGAGGCAATACACTGTTCAATATTACTCATATTTGGACCAGGTGTTCACCCAACAGCTGTAGAAACTGGACATTTTACGAAAGAGGCAATGCAAGGGGGTGGTAAGAAATTTGTTTGTTTTTTTAACAAGGAGATTTGATGGTTGGAAAATTTGCAACGCACTGTCGACTACATTTTTATAGGCCATAGGGTCTTGCACTTTCAGCCTTGCTACCCCTGCATCAAACTTAATTTTATTGTTATTTCACTGCCAAAAGATGACAAAGGTGTTTGATTTAAAAATGCCATTCCTATATATATATATAGGTAGTCCTATACAATCATAACAGATTATTGCAGATCGTGACAAATGAGAAATGCTTTAAGTTGTCTCCATTGTTTTGTCACGCGCGATTACGGGATGGACTTTCAGTTTGCCTCCCGAGGAGTATCGGTTTCCATCGACAGGTAAAGGTCGATCTGGGGTCACACTGTAAAAATCTACCTGCTCGCAGTTCACTCACGGAAGCTGATTTTCGTTTTTAGTGTGCTTTGAAAAATATTCATCATAGCTTCAGTTTAATAATTGAAAAGATTCTAAAAGCGCCATCAGATGGATGACATATCGATAGACGTGCTACAGCAATCTAGGTAAAGCTAGCTTATACGACGACAAAACAGTATGCATGTAAACATAGTGAACAATTCAAATTTCCTAGTAATCTGATCCATTCATTTGCATCATAATTTAAACACTTCTGCTGCGGTCAAAATCTGTGTTGTTTTTACTGTAACAAGCCAAAGTCTTGAAGATTCTGATGTAATTGAATTATTTCTGGTTACCCGGGAAACATGTGAGAAAAATAGCCATGAATGGACCATGATGTAACTGACGGACTCAATGATTACTAGTAAAGTCCCCTCACATTCATACGCACACGCACAAACACTTCTTTTGGCATGCACAAAGACACAGAACCACTCTCTCTCTCTCTCTCTCTCTCTCTCTCTCTCTCTCTCTCTCTCTCTCTCTCTCTCTCTCTCTCTCTCTCTC
>JARFNW010138532.1:0-10622 GCA_031763155.1 Dirona albolineata | reverse complement strand
GAGAGAGAGAGAGAGAGAGAGAGAGAGAGAGAGAGAGAGAGAGAGAGAGAGAGAGAGAGAGAGAGAGAGAGAGTCGTGTGGAGTATATTATGACGTGGATAAGTCGATTGAACACACGGCTGTTAATCTTGTTTGTCAACTCATTGTAAGTAGTCATATAAAAAAAATCCGATGCCAGCTGATCTGTTTATTTGAGGGCGACATCTGTGTGAGCATATTTACGATTTTTGCTGAATTTCACATTTAGTTGTTGCACCACAGCTGGAAAAATACAGAGAGGCAAAGCAATGTGTGACCCCAATGTCGATAGCCAATCAGCTTCCGTCTTTTAATAGTTGGCCTATCAGCTGTTTGTGCGCAGTAAACATTCCAAGTGAGGAATAACTTGTAAAATAAACCCCTGAAATGTCAGTTTTGGCGTAAAATAGTGAACCACCGTACTATATTTCAAACAAATACACTTTTAATTACCCAAATTTAAAGTATTTGTCAATATTTATTGGTGCGCTTTAAAGATTATTGCTTCCGTATTGTTGCGCAAGGATATGTAAGGAAGCTGTTATTGGGTCTACAATACAACAATTCGTGGTAACAAAGTTCCTAATCTGCACATTACTCTGCCCAATAAAACAGGCAGCAGAAGGCAGAGTAGGACGAAGGCGAACGTTGTGGATTAACATCTTGCCATCTTTTTCTTTGCAGACTCTGTGTCACCTTCTAGAGTACCTGGAATGGCATCTATAAATTGTATGAATCGTTTTCAAGTCCTTTGCTACGAACAAGTGGCCAGACTGCATGAAGTTATGGAAGATGTCATTCCAATTCATGGCCGAGGGAACTTCCCTACACTGGATGTTAAATTGAAGGACCTTGTTCAGGTGGTAAGAGAAAATCTTAAAGCAGATGGTGTCAGTGTAAGAGACGTTCGAATAAACGGAGGGGCGGCTAGTTACATTCTTGGCACCACCAATGCACAGGAATTCAATGATGTTGATCTGATTTTTGGTGTAGACTTATCAAACCACAATGAGCTCCAGAAAATTCGGAACTGTGTGTTAGGATGTCTTGTGAATTTTCTTCCAGATGGTACACAAAAAGACAACATCAATAGCTGCAATCTGAAGGAAGCATATGTCCAGAAGATGGTAAAGGTGTGCAATGAGCATGGTGATAGGTGGAGTCTAATTTCGCTTTCTCACAAAACAAGGAAAAATGTGGAGCTAAAGTTTGTGGACAAAATGAAGAGGCAGTTCGAATTTAGTGTTGATTCTTTTCAAATTATTCTGGGTAGTCTCCTTACATTCTATGAGATTTCAGAAGCTCCCATGAGTGAGCACTTTTATCCCACAATTGTTGCTGAAAGTTTGTACGGGGATTTCTCAGAAGCATGGTATCATTTACATAATAAGCTCATAGCAACTCGGAATCCAGAGGAAATTCGTGGAGGTGGTTTGCTTAAGTATTGTAACCTTATTGTTCGTGGATACACTCCGGCCATTGAGATTGACATCCGAACAATGGAGAGGTATATGTGTTCAAGATTCTTTATTGATTTCAGTGACATTAATCAGCAACGTCAGAAGCTCGAAGCCTATCTTGTCAACCACTTTAACGGTGATGAAGACATGAAATATGAGTACCTCATGACCCTGTACAGGGTTGTGGATGAGAGCACAATCTGTCTCATGGGCCACGAGCGGCGACAAACGTTAAATCTTATTCATCAGCTCGCATACCAGGTGCTTATGGTACAAGAGAGGAAAGCTCAAACCAAATGTGTTGAACTCAACCAGCTGGATCAGCTAAACAACATTGTCATTGACCAAATCTTCTACGGGACTTTCGACACCAATGGAAGTAGCAATCAGTACTATGGGTATCCTCCTTTGCCTTCCACATCCTACCACCACCAAATCAGCAATTCTTCGTCGTGTCCCTATTGCCCAACCTATCTTCACTGTTCTTAAAATGAGCACAGGTGCATAAAACGACCCTTATGTTGCCATTGTTTCTGGATTATTATTTTCCATCTCTGTGTTTGTACAAATTAAGGAAACGCTTCTTTAGGATTTTAAAAGTTTATTCTTTCCCTCAATTTCAAATGCTGTTCATATTATTGAAGACCTGTTTCATTTATCAGTGCTGCTCATCCTTGCCTTCATTTGGAACCAAAACGAAAGGAGATGCGATGTCCACACCTGGATTCTCTGCTATCATTGGAAACTCCCTGCAATATTCTGGTGTTAATATTTATACGTACTTAAATGTTTGCTGTCATGACAGAGAAATTTCATTATAGATATGTTATGAATTGTCATCTCTATCTGCACAGAATATGAAATACGTGCAACACATGCATTCATTGAACACATTTTTTGTAGTAAATGCGGATCTCCTGAAAGACGTATAAAATCTTTCTTTTTATTTCACACGTCCCTTGATTCCTCCGCCACTGTTTGAAATACAAATATACATAGTCCTGACTCAGAAAGTTCAATGAATATGATATGATATATTATGTGTTGTATTTTCATTGTATTTTGAACAGCCATTCTTAATTTTTTTCTTTTAACTGGAAAGAAGAAGGCTGGACTTTTATTGTGTTATAAAAGTAGTTCAACTGAGATCCTCCAGGTTATCCCTTTTGTTCTAGTAAAACAAAAATGTTTTCATGGAAATCCTATTTCTCTTTCACTGGATCATGTAATGAACTTGATCGTACAAGCAAGGTTCTGTTTTCAAGTTAATTATTTCTCATCTTCTCCTCGTCATTTGCACGATACTGCATCCTTTGATGTTCAATGAAGTATTTCTATTCTCTCAACTGTCTGTTAGCTACTTGCAGTCATGTCTGCTGAATAGACTTGTTTAAAATCAAAAATGGTTCTATTTGAAAAAAAAAGCATTTATTGAGATGAACTTGGAAAATAATTTTACTGCCAGTAAGTTTATTTTCCCCTTTCATTCATTTTATGCATTTTCAATCTAATATAACTTTCACTCTCATGTTAATTAAAGTTTGAATTTAATCAGGGTTGGGAGTTCAAAGAAATTATTTTTGTGTCATCATTTGAGATGACAGTCCATACAAATTACAACTTGTGTAATTTTTAATGTAAAAAATGATGATATGATGGAAGTTTCTTTCATGCTTTCCGCAGTGCTCTTAAAATTGTCTCAACTTCAAAGAAAAAAAAAGAAATCCATATTTTGGTTCTATCAATAACCTTCTCAACATTCCTGCCATCCACATTCATATTCATTTTACCCATTTGGTTCAGCGAATAGAGTTCAGCGTTGATTAGCTGCTTCATATTTCCCTTCTCACTCGTAGTTTTTAGAATTTTATTTTTTTTCTTCTCATCTTGATGATATGTTGGTGCTTCATTCAATCCTGTTTGTTGTATTTTTCCAGTGGTTGTTGTTCAAAGTGTGCCTCTATATAAAAACTATCTTCATTGCCTCAAACTCAAAACATTTGACATGGCTTTGTCATTCAGACTTCTTATTGTCCATTGATGTGAGAGTGGGTATATTTTAACGTTGTGTACTTCAAGCTTTTTGCGTTGTCGGTTAAGAGTTGCTTTGCTGAACTGAGTAGAACATTGTTTAGAAATATAAGGAAGAACTTTATATATATTATTATTATTATGATTGATTTTTACAAGCTCACAAACTTTGTTTTTTTTCATTTTCCAATAGATTTTTGCTTCCTACTCTTACAAAGAAAAGTTGTTTGTCGTGGAAATTCATTTGAAGCAATGACTAATGTATCGATACGATGATAAGCATGCTAACGATTGGCTTTTTTTGGGATATTATATGGGTTTTCTGATTTTTTACTTTTTAGATTTTCACTTGGTGTGTGGTGTGATCACTTGTCTGATCATCATAAGTTCTATCACCATTATTATTTTTACATTGGTTTTCTGTGAGTAAATGGAGCATATATTTATATTATTTTTATTTGATTTATCCTAAGATATGGACAAAGGTAAAGTCATCAGTGTTGCTGCAGCTTGCAGCGTCATAAGAAAGATTAAGATGGTCGCAAGTGGCAAGATGTACCTCTCTAAATAAAAATGTTGAATCAGTCAACATACTGAAATTGAGCTTTCACATCAATTTAAATGGCAAAAGATTTAGAAATCAAGTCTCATTGACATAGTGAATAGTGTACATTATTTGTATGAGATTGTGAGTCATTTGTATTACATTGCAATACAACCATTCCCTTGTATGACTGTTCCAATAATGGATGTTAGATGCAGTCATTTGTAATAAAAGTGTTAGTTGGATACGTTTTGTGGCAGATACCAGTCAGACATTTCATTCTACATCCAAAGCAAATTAACATAAAATCTTATAAAAAATCTAACATGCTTTAATTAATCAAATTACTATTACGGTAATATATGATAAAATGATTGAACATTTTAAAAATGGAAATACTATTATTGTTATACTGGCAATTGAATATTAGTGATTTGTTTCAAAGACGCTTTTAAGAATCAGTAAATTGTCCCTTCCAAAAAGCAGATGATACATAATAAAAAAAATGGTAGACTGGTCTTTGATTTTATTTTTGTGGAAATGTTTACTATTTACTTGGTGAGGTATAATTAATAGTTTCTGAACCAATACGAAAGCAAAGCCTTCTATTCATGATAATCTACAACATGACGTGATCAAATCAATGATCGTGTCCGCCCATCTCACCATCTCAAGGCTTTACGATGTTCAATTCAATGACATTGTGATTCTTCATCAAATGCTTTCATATATAATACAAAAGAAAAATGTGATCTTCTTGAATTTGAATTAGAACAATTTTGTTTTTCAATATTTCTCATTAATTTCAGTCTCTGATTCTTTCAACTTTGTGATTAAAAAAATGTAATTCAACTCATTCCTCTTTTTATGTTCTCATGTTTTTTTGGGTTGTTTTTTTTTTTTTTTTGTACATTTGCTCTCTTCTTTATCTCTACACTTGAAAAAAAAGAAGATACAATTAAATGGCTGTGTTTTGATTATCCTGATCTGTAATATAAAATCATGTTTATAATTTTGGTGGTTACCCCTATGTTTGGATTCAATGATATTTTGTGTGTACAGAGGATCAAATTTTATCAAAAATTATAACCGAGTATGTTTACAATTGAGACTTACAGAAATATTTGTGTGTCCAAACCCTCTTTACTTAATAAACCATGGTGATAAATAAAGCATTGTATATTATGAAATAAAAACTCTCTATAATGAAATATTTTTTTGAAGAAAATATGTTTTATCAAACCTTTTAAGAAAAATATTCAGCAGTGAATGAAAATTGAGGAAGCATTCACAGGATGTTGTATGATTTCAGCATTTATTTCATATTTTGAGATTGTAGAAGAAAAACAAATCTAAAAATGTTTTTGAAATCAAGCATTTTGTGAATTTATGAAACCATTTTAATGGTCAAGAATATGATACGAAAGAAAAATTCTGCCTTAATTTTGTTTCATATATCTTAAAATTGATTTACGATTCCACAACTGAACTGGCATACACACAATCTCATGCTTAGCTAGTCGTTTAGTCACTGTATGATTAAGTATCATGTATGCATAAATTTATACCTCATGATTGATTTTATTTTTCCCTTTCCAAAATGGGCTCTTTAAAAAAAAAAAAAGAATTGTTTGGATTTTTTAGCAAGGTTACCTAGTGAGTCATGTGTCATCTTGAGAAATATTCAACATTGATTAAAATAAGTCACTGCTTCTTGTGTTATATATGATAATGCTCGCCTTTTCCTTCCTTCCTTCCTGTCTGTTTATCATTGTTTATCATTATATCAAATGCCCAGCCACCCCCCCTCCATCCTTTTTGCAGCTCTTCACCTTCCAGTGTTGTATTTGGTGCCTTGTGGCAGCTTTGTGATCATGCTTCAATTCCCACTTGGTGTCGTCTTATCATGTTTTCTTCATCTAGATATAATTATATCTCAACATCCCTACCTTGTGATACAGTCTTACTGTGACGGTGGCTTTCTCTTCTCTTTATTTTTTTCCCCATACAATTATTTATGTTTTACAACGTCTTTGTTGTCATTGTCTTCCACAAAACAAAACATTTTAAAAAAGGATATACATATATGAATAAAAATGTCCTTTCTATTTTTAACCCCTTGGTTGAAGAAGAATACAAAAATTCAAGTGGAAATTTTGTGTTGTGTCCTTAAGAAATTAATTTTGAATATTATGGTCTTTGGTTGTCATGTTGTTATGAATATATATATATAACTGTATTGGATTCTAACGTTGTGATGATTAATTATGAACTACACCATCATTATAATATAATTAAAAATGACTTGTAGCATTCATTGTTACATGATAAGATCATATATTATATAATATAAAACAAATATATATATATATATTAATATTATATTATGCATCGTCATATGTGTTAACATTGTATGGCTAAGTCTAAGTGATATTTTTTATGTTACATTTTGCAACTCATGGCTCTTGACTCGTGGCTCCAGTCATGTGAATTACACTGCTGACTTTGGTTTGATCATTTTTGGTGTTGATGCGTGGTGTAACAGTAGACACACACTTATCCTGCCTTTGATGTATGTCATGTGATTTAATTTATCAACAACACCGTTATAGTATTGTTTCTCGAAACACGTGATCACAGTTGCGCACCTGTGAATTCATTTTCCTTTAAAAAAAGTTTGTTTTTTGTCCTTATGAATGATCTGCTAAAGAAGAAAGGAATGCACTAAAACGCTGTCATTGAATTGGATAGATTTGTCACCAATTCTTCAAAAGTGTCCAATCCACCATTTCATAGTAGGTATAGGTTAGAAAAAGAATTGGTCATGTTTACAACACTGAGTCGATGGTGAGCGAGTAGAGAAAAGTTAGCTCGATAAATTGGGGTCCAACAAACTGTCTCGCAGTTTTGAATAACAATCATGTCGTTTTCTGATGTAAATAAAATCCAGACACACTCACACACATATATATTCTTTGAGATAAATCTTTTTGAAAAGTCTCTTGTGATTTTTGGTTTTGGTTTTTTTAAAAATATTAGTAATATGTTTGATATAATTTGATTGTTTAACCAAACTTATTTATTAAAAGGTGGCTTTACAAGGGTTTGTTTGGATTTTTTGTTTCATATTATATTTTTTTTAAATCCAAAGTCACAGGTTGGGATCAAGTCTGGTTTGATGAACCCACTACGCCATTAGAGATCACTTTAAGAGCATAATAAAAATAGCCTGTGGGTTGTGACCCACCTCTGCAACCCAGTTTTTCGAGAACTATGAAATAAAAAGGGAACGTAAACATTTTATACCAATAAATATCATCTTCTACCAACTGGAATTACATACCCACCTAACACTGTTATAATTTCTTTTTGAACAAAATAAACCTTTTTTTACAATACGCTCTTCACTCGTTAGATCTTGTTTCATTTAGTTTTGTTGAACTACAAATTATTTTAGTGTTAAAATATATTGATAATTATTTGTTTTTCAATTTTCACTTTTTTTTTTTCTTGTTTTTTTTTTACTTTGTTTGATTCTTCTTCCTGTTTTATCTGTCATGTTTTCGTCATGGGGTGGAAAGCCAAAGTCATTTGTTACAGATGTATGGAACAAGATATCGATTTAGTTTCAGTTCAGTTGCTCCTTGTTATAATTGAATGATTTACTGTCGTTTTATTCATTCATTCATATTATTCATTCATCATTGACATTAGTTAAGTCTACTAATGGTGCCCATAGGATGCTTGGCATGCGTACACACAGTTGTCATTATCTATTCATTTATTCTGTATTTTCCTTCATCGGGGTTACTCTATAATAAATATAGATTCATTGTTGTATTGCATAACAACTTTCAGTTGTTCAACCTGTTACTGTTATCACCACCAATCCTTTCGGTTCAGTATATTCTGTTACAATCGTGTTATTGTTAAGATAATTTATCTATGAGCAAATCAATGATTAATTTATAGGATTAGATAGAAAGATATTTTAAAATTTAGATTACTTTAACTTAAAATATTGTAGAGATTATACCTAAATTTATATATTTTGTTAGTTAAAATACCTATTTTTAGAATTTCGATTTAATCAATTTATTAATTGTGTTCATTTGTCTATTATATCTACTATTATTATTTTTATTTTTTTGGGGTGGGGGAGTTGTTTTTGTTTTTTACTTCACATTTTAATTTAAGGCTCCATGTTTTTATCATGAGTTTCAGTTTTGTTTGACTCTGTTGTTATTTCATAATGTGGTTTTTATGAAGTAATTTTTCTCAAAGCTCAAAGTTTGACTTTTAGGTGCTTGCATTGCAACTTCCAAGGCCATGAAGGGAAAGGAGAAACTGAATACTAGTACTAGTACTAGTACCCTCTAACATTGATTATAATAGTCAATGGGTCCAACGCTGTGACCCAAAAGTTTCTGAGGTTGATTCTTTGCTCCGTGTGGCATTGCTACCATTTTGGCATTGGTGCAGGCACTTGAAATCAAACTTTGTGTGAATTTTCATATTTCATTATTCAATGCTTTTATTTTTAAATATTTTTGGTCATTTTGAAACTGAATTAATGATAATTATTATGTTGTTATATTTTTAATGACTTTTTTCAAAATTGATGATCAACTTAGTGGGAGGGTTATGGTTATGAACTATTTTTGTGTTATTATTTTATTATTATTGTTTTTATTATTGTTATTATTATTATTATTATATTATGTTGCACTATCCGATGAGTATCACCGCTCTACTATAATTGAATCTTTGCTGGAGGCAAACACACCATGAGGTGTATTATTATTATTCTATTCTCTACTGTTGATGATGACCCAAATTACCTGATTGTAATTATGACAAGTGATCAGTGATATTGAAAATCGATTACAAAAACCCTTACAATGTCTTTCTGTTAAAACATCATTTTATAATTATCTTCAGTTTTATCATGTCTGAAACTGATAGTACCGATTCTGTCAGTCACCACCACCACATCTTTTTTTTCCTTTCTTCTTCTTATTCTTCAGTTCAATTTTGTTGATATTGATGATAATGCCAAGCTTTGGTTTTTTTTGTTTTTTGTTTCTTTTTTAAAAGAGAAAATATGTTTGTGGGATGGGTTGTTTTTTTGTTTTGTTTGTTATTTTAAGTTGAATTTCGATGCTCATATATTATTCATATACATATTTATATATTATTATCATTATAATTTTGTTTTAAACATTATTTTGTTTTTATTGTTTTTACAGTTATTATAATAAATGAAAGTTTTCTCCTTTTTGCTTTGTATGTTGTTGAAGTCAACTTGTTTATATGTACACATTCTTACTGTACGAATAGTATTTATATCAAAGTAATTCAATATATTATTTACCGGTGGCAAGCATTCTTTGGTTTGGTTGGTTTTTTCTTTCATTAAAAAAAAATCCATTATCAAAAAAAAGTTACGTTCATTCAACACGCACACTTCTTTTTATTTTTTTGGGTTCATTTTTTTAAATGTTTGTTTTAATTACATTTTTGGACATGACAACTTTGTTTTTCATTTGTTTTCTTGTGTATGAATGTTACATATTAATGAATATCATTATCATAAATTTTATTATCTGTGGTTTAGTTTCCATTTTTCCTTGATGTTACCTTAATTTTTTTATTTTTTTTGAAGGATTGTTTTGTTATGATAATATTGTCTAAAAAAACAAAACAAAACAAGACATGTTGGAATATGGATTATATGGACGTTTGAAGGGAGAGGGGTGTAGGCTACTAGTGCTGGTTGAAGTAAAGTGATTGTATTGTTAGTATATTGCTCAGACAATTTTCATTATTAATGATAATTATTGTTATTGTTATTAGAATTGTTGATAGATATATAATTAAGATTATTATCTTTGTCACATTACATTATTATTATATTATTATTATTATTATTATTATTATTATATTATTATTATGACATTATTATTATATTATTATTATATTATTATTATTGTAGTTGTTTAATAACACTATACATTAATATTAATATGATATTTGGGGTAGGTCTTAATTTCTATTATTTTTTGCATTTTGAACAATTTGATTGCTTTTCAAACTATTGATTGCTTTTCAAACTATTTGATTGCTTTTCATTCAATGTGTAGGTTGTAGGCTGCTATGATACAATAATAATATATATGTGTGTTTAAAATGTATTCCATACAACAGTGTGTATTCTCTTAACATTTTATTCTGAACATTGTGTCAAGTATACTTGGGATTGGAATAACAGTTATAGGGGCAATGATCTGTGTGATGGTTAACTACTATGAATGACACAAACACACACACACACACACACATAGAAACTTCAAATCTTTTGGATGAGGTTATTGTGTGTGTGGGTGTGTGTGTGTTTCAAGCAAAGTTTATTGTTTACACTATTATATTGCATTGTTAAAAAAAAGGTCTACCTAATTTTTCGTTCATATTGTTATTTTCCTTAGTCTACCTACTCCTTGTCTTTCTCTCTCTCTCTCTCTCTCTCTCTCTCTCTCTCTCTCTCTCTCTCTCTCTCTCTCTCTCTCTCT
>JARFNW010138531.1:0-20111 GCA_031763155.1 Dirona albolineata | reverse complement strand
ATACATTTGTATCTGGGTTTGCACATCGATGCCTTCTGCCTTGTACACTGTCCTTGGCCAGACCCAGAGTTGGTCCCCACACTGTTTAAATTACGGTATTACAGGGAACAGATAACAAACAAACATCATTTAAATTGCAAAAGGAATTAAAGTAGATGTGAATATTATATCCCTTCTGTATTTAACGAACTGGAAATCGTCTACCAGATTGGAAAGGAACAAACTCTCGGTTCAAAGGACGCTTACGGTCACTGATTATGATAAAAGAGTTCCGTTTTATACCTTTGATACAGTGATAATAGATGTGCACACCCAAAAAAAATGAAAAAATAACAAGAATGATATAGCTCCACAAGTGTAAAAAGGTGACAAAACAAAAAAACGTTTTGGTCTCCCTTCGTTAGCTAAAAACTGAAAAACACAAGAAAACAAGAACAAAACTAAATCAAACACAGGTCACAGACACACCCGGCACTGGACACAAGTATTGAAACCAACACACACACACACACACACACACACACATATTACACATTCATATCACAATATACACCCAATACATAACACTCCCCCCCCCCTCCTACACACACACACACAAACACTCACACACACGCACACACACGCACACATACACACACACGAACACACACTGGCGCGCGCCGAGCGAAGCAAAACAAATAAGTACATTCATTCATTTATTTACTCCAGACATTATCTAAACATATCCGGCTAGCGAGAGCTTCTATAATTCATAAGGCAAATCTTTTATTTCAATAACCATTATTTCCTCTGTGTCATTCAACCCGTTTCAAATTCTGCGTAAATGCGAATATTATGGCACAGTGGGCTGATCCCCTGCTTGCCTTAGAAATCTTGATCCATATATTGTCCAGCTCTGTGTCAGGCCATGTGTACTAGTGGGGCATAGACTTGCGCTTAACCTGGATACATTTGTATCTGGGTTTGCACACCGATGCCTTCTGCCTTGTACACTGTCCTTGGCCAGACCCAGAGTTGGTCCCTACACTGTTTAATTACGGTATTACAGGGAACAGATAACAAACAAACATAATAACTCCTACTCCTATGTGTTGTTTATAGTCATACACATATCATTCATATGAATGTTAGTTACAATGTGCAAAAAGGAAGGCAAATGGAAAGAAAATTGGTGACTCCTGACTGACCACACCCACTATTACTATTGTTTTCAATACGGATACTGAATTTTTATCAACATCATTAGAATCCACAATCTGACATCTGTATAGCTATTATACATGAATAGTTAGCTAAACAGCTAGTACTGGTTCAACTATCAACACACAAAAAACACTCGTCTTCAAACTACCTAAAAGAAACATATTTAGTTCATTTCAGAATGTTGAATTGGACTTAGCTTTCGGTATTATGAAAGTAAAGAGGGGAGAAAAGTAATGAGTATCAATCGAGATGTGTGGCCTATGATCGAACATCTTCTTGTCATTTTAGCCGCAGGTAACTGCGAATGGTAGTGAAAGAGTTATGTTACAATCCCTTCATAAAAGGCTTATAATTCATGACATATATTTTTGTTTTTCAAATAACAAGGAAAATAATATCAAATTCAAAGACATTTGCTAATTCTGGAAAGTGTGCTAATTTTTCCACAAAAAAAATAATGATGGGAGCGTCAAGTAGTGCTATGCATTCAGCAAGGAGGCGAAGTGAAATGAGGCGCCAAAGATCTGTTTCAGAAGGTTTGTATCTTACATTCATGATCATAAGAGTTATTTATGGAGAACAATCATTAGTTTTCAGGCATTTTATCTGTATGATATTTTATCATTAGTCGTGGCCGGGTAGTATATACCATAGCTTCGAGGAAAAAATGACTTAAAAATTGGCAATCACTAACATTGTTCCAATGCTGTTTATAGATGGACAAAAATCCCTTGATGGGAAGTGTGCACTAAATCGCACCAAGATAATGGCGATTTAATATTAGGTTTGCAGAAACAAAACAGATAGAAACTCATTACCATAAATTCATAGCACTGGCTTCCAGCAGCCTCACAATGTTACTTTACCATAAATTCATAGTGGTTCAGTACATTATACTGTGATTTAGTTCTATCTTTTATGTAATACTTCCAAGCTTAGTAGCACTGTTTTCTATAGCCTTGCTCTGATAGTGATTGCTGTGGAACCTAGTTGGTAGAGAGCTGCAAGTGCAACTATGCTTCGTTTCTGAGGGGCATTCTGCTATCCAACTCCTAAGGGTCCATCTTGTCATGGCCAGTTGCCACATGCTTAGATAGCCAAGTCCTTCTAACCAGCTTGGAAAGATGTGATGAGAATATAACAAAAGGTGAAAATGGTGTAGTTCCAAGTGAAAAACAAGTAACAAAACAAAAAACGTTTCTAAGAACATATATATTTTTAAAAAAAACCAGTTAGAAGCAAAACAGTATCATTATCATGTGAAGAATGAGAATGGAATGGGCACTGATGATAAACAGAAGACAGTTGGAAACTAATATAGTGCCAGAGAAAAAGACATAAGATAAGAGTAAAAAATTTAAGGTCGTCAGGGTCGAGCCTAACTATGACTGCAACAACACCATGACCATGTCAATCATAAAGACAACCAGTCAAGTGATGACCCATCCATAACTTGATGTTGAAGACCTTGTTTTTTTTACTGGCACTGCATAGTACTTTCTAATTATTATTTTCATCCGCTTACATGAGAAAATGGAAGAGAAAAATATTCATTTTATCTATCTTTTTATCATCACATTTATTCAAGCAATTTTCATCATTCCCTAATGATTAAACTAACTTCTATACTTTTCTTGTCATTTAAGATAATGCACAAATTATGTTGTTATGAATAACTGGAGTTTGTTATATTATGATTTGAATAAATTGGTAAGTTATACAAGAAGCTTTTGACAGGCTAATAATCAGTGGCGTGGTCTCTTTGACGCCAGTGGAGAGTAAGTAGATCATAGCCAAAGACAAGTTTCGTTGATATCCAGCACTTTTCTAATAGAACCAAGCATACTCAGCAGTCAACAGAGTTCATGTCATCTGAATTGTGCTGTCAGGTATAAGACATTTGGCACAGCTTCCAATTCCTCTCAAATTGATATTGCTCTTATGCTGCCTCTGCGCAGAGATAAAATGATAACGTTGACCACAACTGACATGTGCTTGACAAATTTATTGAATGTATACAAGTCTGTGGCATGTATGAAAAACAGACACCTCATAACAGTAACAGAGGAGTGATTTTAGATTTGTTAAGAGCTTCTTGAGACAGTCATGTTGAAAAATGTCTTAGATACAAATGTTTCCTACCATTATGACTTGTCAATGTTGTAATAAAATATTGAATCATTAATCATTGCTAAATTCATGATAAAATTAGATGGCACCACTCATTTCAACTTTCATGTCACGCCACTGCTAATAATGATAACAAAAATAAAAAGAAACGTTTATTTTGCTTTACTTTTGGAAAACATTGAATTCTTTATCTAATTTTTCTCTCCAGTCAAAGAGGGCAGTTCACAACAAGAAACATCAAACGTGGAGCCAGCTGCCGTTGTGGACAACATCCAAGATAATGTTGCTGAAATTGAAGATAATAGATCTGTTGATACAACCAAGTGTGGTTCTACTGGAGAAGAAAAAACCAATGATGATAAATCCACATCTGTTTCAGCAGAGATTAGTTTTTTTGACAACTTGAAAATGTTACATTTACCTGAACATGACATTCAATCAGCACAAGATATAATGAAGAAGAACAAGGGTATTCTTGAAGCTTTTCAGACATGCATTAAGACAGTTGTCTCAATGATGAAGAATAATGATGCAGATGTACTGACTTATATGAATAATATGGACTTTATGTTCTTTGATGTGACTATTGAGGAAAGAACTGTTTTAGGTGACTTTCTAAAGTATATCAAATTCAGCCCCACAAGCTTTCAAATATATAAACAATGGCTTAAAAATGTTGGTCTGGAAAATTATGATGAGGATAAAGTGGATGACAAACACTACCACAAGACATCTCAAATGTTATTTATTTTACGTAACCATTGGTGGAATTTTTCAGACAGCAGCCCAACGTTTGCTTTGAGTTTGATGTCAAATGGTATTGTACAACCAATGATTGCAGACCTTCGGAATTTAATTGGTATCGATGAGAAGACCATTGTAAGCATCTTTATAATTTAGTTTTCAGTGAAAATGATTATTTATGATGAAGTGAGGGCTTTATCCCATGACATTGCAAATGAGGTGTAAAGAAATATGAATACATGACCTCTCTTTATTAGTTGTGACATCTTGGGTGCCATAATCTTCTTGTCTTTCATTTAGCCTACATGCATTATTCAATGTTCAGGGGACATAACTTTTAAAAAATCGATTTATGTGAAAAAGTAAGTGATCTTAGTATACGAACACGTAATCAGCATTATATCTGACTGGGGTCAGTTTAACAATTCAGTCATTGTGTCACTGTTTATGTAAGCTGTTCACCATTTCACAGGCATAATAATTTGATAAGGCAGTTATGTTACAGTATATTATATATGAACAGAATAAATATGAAGCTTCTGGAAGACAAGGACAAAACAAGACAAGCGATGTTTCGGCCAAAGGCCTTCGTCCAGCGATGACACAAAGTGACAGTAACACTAAAACAAAACAAACAAAAAAACAAACACACAGCGCCAAAAATTAAAATGACAATATATATCTATCTCTATTGCCTATAAAAGTAAGGAAGGATTGATCAATCGGTTGATCCCCTGCATATCTTAGATTTCTGATCCTTATATCATCTCTGTGTTAAACCGTGCATTATGATCAGGGTCCCGGCGTGTCTCTGTCTTTTCTGCGCCAAAGTACTGTCTGATGCCTGGTATGGCTACACTGCTTTGTGGTGTCGAGGGATTTGGATAATAAAAAATATGATTTAAAAAAGAAAAAAAATCAATGAAAAATAAAGGGGCATAGATATACTACCTTTCAAAACTTTTTTTTTGGGGGTCTTTTTTGTTTGTTTTGTTTTTGTTATCCAAACCCCTTGACCCCACAAAGCAGTGTAGCCACAACAGGCCTCAGACAGTTTATTGGCTTAGACTTAATGCAACTTTATTTACAAATAGGTCATGGCCCAAAACAAAATACATCTGAAATCATCATAAATATCCTTTATTCTACTTCTACCTGACCATGCCTCCTCCATTCCTTTGATAGGAATTTAGTGGTGAGGATGGTAGGGTGTTTCAATTATTATGATTTTCTGACAATTGTCATCATAATGTAAATATAAATTTATTAGAACAAATTAAATGTAAATTTCTTTTTAAAATACTCAAACGAATAAGCATTGTGCAAATAGTGTGATGTCATAGTTGATGACTGATGGGTTTTTTTAGTTTTTTTAATTTTATAAAAAAGAGCCAAGCCAAAATCAATGGCTTGATGGCAGCCTTTTGATAAGGATGTGAGCAGTCCAAATATGTCAAGAGATGAAATCAAATGGAGGTAAAGCTAAAAAATTATTTATTTTCTTTCAATACAGAAACATTCCTTTGCTTTTGAGTCTGCCATAGGTATCATTCATAATGTCGCCAGAGTAGAAGGCCTTCGTCAAGCTTTCAGGGATTTGAAATTGGTCGATGTTTTGGGAAACTTTCTTCAGTATGAAAATTTGCCAAGTATGTTTCTAAAGTGTCTTTTCAAACTTTTTAGAGAATTCATAATATTTTATATCTTTACTAATGATAAATTTGGTTAACAGTTTTATCCATGTCAAAATTGCATGTTTTTAGATTCTTAAAAAAAAGATCCATTTCATTGTACATTCTCCCATCTATGGCTACCTCCTTTTCTTCTTGTTTCATAATCTTTCTCTTCTTTCGAACTCTATTATTTTCTATTATCTAACTGAAAGCAAACTTATTCGAGTCACCCATAAAAAAGAATTTAAAAAAGTAAATCTATTTCATGATATTAGTATTAGGGCCAAACATTCACACATAAATATATTTGCATTTCTCTACAGAGGTCACAATGTTAATCCTTCTCACCTTGGCCTTGACTATTGATGAGGACAAGACGGATTTACTATTTTCTCATGAATCATCATTTGACCTTCTTATCCTCTTAGCCAGTAGAGCTTGGAAATCGTCTGATCATCGTTATGATGGCTTCAGGTATTTTTCTTGTAATCCATGCGAAGCCTGTACAAACAATCAAATAAAAAAATTGAGAGCATTTTTGATAAAAAGATGAAGCTTGAATTAATTGTGCTTGGTGGAGACAGATTTGAATGGGTTATTTGAAAGTAATATCTGTTATGATAAAACATTTTGCTACCTCAACAGTAGATTACAATAATTCTTTATAATATCATGATGTATTCAATATTTTCAAGTGGAAAAAATAATATTGTAACTTTTCTTTTTCTTTTTCTTGATTGTTATTTATAAATTCAGTCTTTGTGTCATTTGTTCAGTCTTTAGACCGATTCATATCTGTTTTCACAGACTGAGAGACAAACTCACATATTGTAAAACAATTTCTTTCATTCTTTCTGATCCGTTCCCTTCTATACCGCAGTGCAGTGTAGGGACCAGCTCTATAGAACATAGAACTACAAGCGCTATGGGTTAAGAATTGACGACAAGCAGGTGATCAACGCACTGTGTATAGTGAAAAGAATTTAAATGTTGCCAGGACAGCGGTAACGAATGGCCTACACTTCACTATTTTGCAACGGCTGTGGGTTCTTAAACATGCTTAGTTTAGATACAGGACCTCCTGTTTTTCCCCCCATCCGAGAAGCCAGGTGATGCGATTATTATTTCGGAAATGTTATGTTTCAAACTCAGCACCATTCATATATTTCCCATTTGCCTAACCGATTATTTTTCATCTAGCAGGGATTGAACTCGGTACACAAACCGAGAGTTCACTGTGCCAGCTTTAAATAATTTTATGAAGACTTTATATGTAATCTTATATTTTTAAGTGACAATAAATATTCAGTTTTGTCAGAATTTATTCTCTAGTTAAGCTCTGATTCGCACTTAATAATGTCAGAATTTAGATTTCAAGGAATCTGATTTCAAAACTTTCTTTTACTGGTCATGATGAATGGAAAGTTTGGATGTTTTGTAAATAATTTTCTGCAATTAACATTACAAAAGAAATTGATCAAACAAAAGTTATTGTTCAAAATTGATTTCTTTTCTGTATTTCTAAAGCAATGTATGCAAAAGAAGAAATAGCATTACCAGTAAGGATACATTTTTTCTATGAAATTGTCCATAATTTGTCCTTTGTAATGATTCATTACATAATCTCATCAAACTCAATATTAAGCATTTCTGCTGGGAATTTCTCTCATCCTCTTTCACTCTCTTCATCCTTCCTTCTTTTACTCCTACTCTCTATCCCTTCGTCTCTTGTCTTGTAATCTTCTTTTTCTCATAATCTCAATTTTATTTTATGTCTTATTTCTACCTTTCTCTCCCTTTTCCCACACACTATATACTTGTCCATCTATCCCACCATCCAATCATCTAATTGTTTAGGAACTTTTTAATGTATGCTTAATATATTTTATTTTTAATGTCTTCAGTGTTGATGAACTTGTCGTAGGCCTGAAAGGACTGAGTAAAAATGACAAAGTGAAAAGACTCCTGGTAGAAAAGGGAATATTAGGCCTTGTGGGAAACATGATGGTTGACGGAAATGTGGAACAAAAGGAGTTAGCAGCACAGCTTCTTTGGGAACTCTCATTTGACTCCACCAACAAGACTTTGATTTTAGTGGGTTTTGTGTTTAATTTTCCCTTCTGATTTTAGAATAATATAATCTAAGAGTCAGAATTAGAAGTGCTCCATGGGTTTTGGAAAAAATTATAAAAAAGATTACATATGAGATATTGCGAAATAGAAAGGGCTGAAATCTACCATCATCACTTATGGGTGTAATGCAATTAATTTTTTTTCCGCAACAACTGTTTGAAATGAAAGATCCAGTCTTGATGCATTTTTTAGCCTTTGTTTAAATGACCTTGAGATAAACCAATTGAAAATTTTGCATTCTATCTGAAAGATATGAAGTGAGTGAATCTTTAATAATCTTGACTCATCTTTAACATTTCACATGTGAGACACCAAAGTATGTGTGGAGTGAAACAAAAATATAATAACTGTGTCTTGGTCAAAGCAATATTTTTTACATTGGAAATTTATTGTCAATAAAGATTGATTATTACCTGTAATATATATTTAGGAAGGTATATTGAGATTCCTTAAAGGTGACATTTTTCATGGTAGATTTCGGGTGTTTTTCTTTGACAATGTCCCATATATATGTATATTGGTTAACTCTCATCATCATCATCGTCATCGTCATCATCATTATCATTATTATTATTATTATTATTATTATTATTATTACTGAAATTTAGCTAAAGTCATCCTTCAAGACAATGTATTTCACTTACACTTTTATTTCCATGTTAAAAGATAAATGTCTGCAAATAATTGTGTAGAAAGTATATATATTATGTTATAATTTCAGGATAATAAAACCATAATGGTATCCTTAAAATCCATGAGCAAAGACCCTTCAAGAAAGATTGCTCGAATTGCCCATGGTGCTTTGTGGGTCTTGGAAGCGGAAGATGGAAAAAAAAGTGAGAGAAGTGCTGAGCTGTTTGTTAATGTGTGAGACTGTGTGTGTGTGTGTGTGTGTGTGTGTGTGTATGTGTGTGTGTGTGTGTGTGTGTGTGTGTGTGTATTATGTGCATGTTTTCTACATTTGCATGAAAATGCTCTTCTTTCTTTTCAATTTCATTACTTACATTAGATGAAATCCTTAAAAACAAGTTAGTCATGAATTTATATATGACTATAATATAATAAATGTTGATTTAAGATTTTCTACTTATTTTACGTTTCTTTATTTGATTTAGACAAACATTTGATTTTGACATTTCAGAAAGAGGGAAACGTTCATCAGAGGCTAAACGCGGTGGTAAAGGTACACCAAGCAATAGTCTGGGCCATGTGATGATAAGCTATAGCTGGAATGACCAAAAACAACTTATTGAGGTTAGTTTTTATCTTTATTCAATTGAATGATTTATACTGGCGTAATGTATAGAAAGCATTTCATTTTCTATGCTTTATATACAATGTTCTTTTCTGGCCATGTTAAAAGCCCAGCTACCTGTGTCTATCAACTCGATTATCTGTCAGTTTGTTCAAAATAGGTATCCCTTCGTCTCAAGCAGTCCTAAATCAACTCATCTTTGGTATCAGGGAATCAAAATCTTTTTAGTTCATCACTGGAGGGGGAAATCTATTTGGGCAAGAGGCTAAGTGAATTCATGTAGCAGCCATTTTTCCTCATCTATTCGTCATCAGCAAGCAAAAGTCATTGCTCTTTAAATATTATTTCCCAGAGTTGTAATAGTAAAACCTATGGGGGTACCTTGTTTTGAATCAAGTGAAGTGTATGTAATCTTCTGTCTTGTTGGTTATAGTGGGATGTGTTGTAAGAGATGCAGAGGCAGGACAAATGTAGAAGATTGGGGTATGTTGTTGTGGTGTTGTAGAGCAAGAGAACTCGGGTGGGGTTCGTGCAGGGAAGGGTAACCGTATCTGTCAAGAGACCAAACAGAAACACAAGTTGTCAATAGGCAATCAACAAACTTTATTAATCAATGCACCACGGCATAAAACATTAGTCCGCTTTCAAACATGAGTATGAAAGGGAATCGTCTATCCATGATGCGCCGTCTCTTTTACAGTCGCTGTTGTCGCCCCGCCCACTGGTCACGTGGTGTGCGACAATGCCAGCCCGACTTTATGCGTAAAACCAGGTCCCTTGACGTACGGCTCACTACGCACACATGCTATGAAATACTCTCACACATTCTATGATATTCGCACACATACTAAACTATGAAATACTCTATTACCAGAGTAATTAACGCACAACTCATAATTTGTTGTGAGTTAAATTCACAATACTACATATATTATCGTCGTAGTGTCAATTGGCACCGAGTGGTATCGAGGCACTCGGCCACAATTGACAATAACATTAGGTAATCGTCAATTGGAACTGCGCGGAATCGAAGTTACTGTTAATGTTATCCATCCCATCAACATCATGTAATTGTAATTCTAATCGTATTCTTTTATGAATAATTTTCATTTCTTCAGTTCAGTGTGGCATTATTTCTCATACTATCTCACCGATAATAATATTATGTTCAATGTCGCTGTGTTTATAAGCATTTATAATGCGCTATCCCATAATAGTATTCCCGTGAAAATCTGAGGAGCTATTATAATAAATATTCAAGTAAATATCGTAATTTACCGAAGCTGTAAAAATCATTGAGCTGACAAATTCTGACTACCTATGTACCTATCAAAATTGATGTAGTGTAAATCAACCTTTTTGTTACCGAATTCACAAGCAAAATTGAAGTTTTATATAGAATATATATATGCTTCACTTGTATATTTTAAGCCTTCACAAAACAGTCGCTCGATCAATAAAACCCTGATACAGCGCCATTTTGTATTTGCCGGCAGACGATCACCAATCAAAATCGCACTGACTCAGATACCGCTTCAGCCATTGGCTCAGTTTTGTGACGTGTACACAAAGTTAATTTACATACTCTAAAAATGGATGCACTGTTAACACTAATTTTCTGTCAAATGTCAGTTAGTGAAATTGTTAATAACTTCACCTCTAATTGGGGTAGAAATAAAATTAAAACAATTTTAATCTTGGTTTTGATTAGCTTACAATCAATATGATTGTGACCGAGTACCTCGATACCGTTCGGTCAATTGTGACCGAGTACCTCGATACCGCTCGGTGCCAATTGACATTTACCTGTGTTATTGTCAATTGACACCGAGTCACTCGGTGCCAATTGACACTACCTATAACTTATTATAATTATAAGCTCAAATGTTTAGTTATTATTTGTTTTGATTCATGTCTTTTTACTGGATTTTACTATTTCATTTTTATATTATTTTATTTACAGATTTTAAATGAAGTGATTTGCTTCAATTTTATTTGAATTTGTATCAGTAAAAGTACTGATTTATTATAAACTTTTAGAAAATGTGTAGTGTGACAGTCTCCATTATTCATTCCCTGCAAATCATAATGTAAACAAAGCTGGCACGATAGTATAGTAGAAGTCTATACCAAATGTGAAATGCATAATAATATAGTATGAATATGAATCATGACCACACTACCACACTATCAAACAAAACAGTAGACATTCTTATTTTGTTTCAAAATCCTCCTGCATGGCAATACTAAATTAAGACTACTTGTTACTTATCATGAGTTTTCAAAGTCTATTGAACAAAGGATGTAGATAAAAAAGTAAAGAAAGGATGTAGATAAAAAAGTAAAGAAAGGATGTAGATAAAAAAGTAAAGATATGATTATATATGGTCTTATCCCTACACACATGTATAGTAAGTCTTTGAGGTCCATAGAGCCGATGCTTATCCCGATTTCCATAGCGTAAAATGGACAGTGATAACGTCACCCTTCTGGATAGGACACTGGTCGATCGCAGATTACTTCTCCAGATGCATTTTTAAACCTGAAAAGAGATTGAACCCATGTCTGCCTTGGAAGTCACCTTGCCAAGCAGACCAACACCCTAGTCACTGAGCTTTGTCGTCACTCCCAAAATGTTGCTTTCAAACTCAATATATATTAGACATCAGTGCTGTTCCCAACTAAGGCCATTGCATATGGCCAATCACCGAAATAAGACAATAGATTTAAAGTGAACCGGGGGATTAAACCATCATACTTACTCTATCAGTACTAACAATATAGAATCATATATTCATAAACATGGGTAGCTCTGATAATGCCATGAAGCATTTAGTACATGGGTGTATGAAATATATAGATATGGAGGGGGTACTGTTTGAAAACAGAATAATAATAGGAACAACATTGCTGTGTCAGTGAGAGACAATATAAATAAGAATTGAAAGAAAGATATATGGGTTCTAACCCATGTCTGCCACGGCAATCTCAGACAGATTGATTGTAGGATAACGTTACAGTGCGAGGCAAGAACAGGAATAGAAAAAAAGATGACATGGGGCAGGCATGGATTCGGTTCCCCCGGTCGATTCCTATTCCTATTCTTGTCTCTCTCTGGCGTCATAATTTTCTACTATCATTCTGTCCACTAGTCTGTCAGTGCCCGCTCCCTCTTCATTCAACTTCACACACCTTTTTTGTGCCCTTTCTCTCTCTCACCTCTCCTCTTTCCCATCTCCCTCCTTTTCCCTGCTTTCATGGTGCCTTTTGAAATAGTTATGTGGTGTAATTGTGATTAAATTTTATGTCCCTTCTTTGCTTACAGGATCAGGGAAGCTATACAGCGTACAAATAAATGAAACATGCACTGCAGACAAGAAGGCATTATTACGGAAAGGATCCAGCGTGAAAATTAACTTCACTTTCTCTGCAAGTAAGTTTAATAACTTTAGGTGCTTACTTTGTGCACTCAGTTTTGGAATACATCTTGTTCATATTTTTGTTACAAAAATGCTCAGTCAACGGTAGACAAAACATAAAATTACATTGATCACTCTTGAGCCTTGCTATGCTATCGACCCTAGGCATCCATAGATGAAGTAAAATAGAAAGGGCACAACCCTGACTTGCAATACGCCACCAGGTCTTTGTCACATCAACCTACCACCAAACCCAGACAAATCCTACACCACAACGGAGAAAGGCAACAGAAATGTTAAAAGTTAAAGTAAAAAAGGTGCTTATAGTATTCCAATCGCCTCGCTTGGCCCAGGTGTAGAAATGAGTACCCTGCTTACAACTTAGGAAGTAATTTGCTATAAACCAGCGTCCTATCCAGAAGAGTGGCATATTGTCACTCTCTTCGTTGGGAGTTTCGGAAACTACGCAAAGCATTGGCTCTATGGGTCTCAATGCTCTAAAAAAGGACTCAAAGGTCAAGGTTGCATAAAGGCAAAGTTTTATCAGGAATTCAAAACCTATCAACAGAATTGTCTTGCGAATCCAACTACTTGATCCCACAGACTTGATCATACAGACTTGCCGGCTCCTCTGCTTTCTCAATATCAAATTTGTATTACGTTGAGAAAACGTATATATATCACTCACATCATCTATTGCTCAGATACAATATTTATAGAATATGTTCAGATGTTGCCGAGCTCTTCTACTGTTGCTAAACACCAAGTGTTTTAATTTATTTTCCTTTTCAGTTGAAAGTGAATCAGACCTTCACTCCCAAGTGCACGGTGAGATTTCAGGACTCCCCATCTTTGTTCCATTTCCATTGAAAAACTCTGATGCCTGCGTAGAATCCGGCCTTACCTGTCCCATCGCGGCCAATACCCACTACCAATTCTTGCCTTTGCTGGAGGTGAAGTCATCATATCCCGCAGTACGTAAACATTTGTATTTAAAAAAAATTGAATTATGGTTATTATGTCCTTTTGATGCGTAGATCACACCGGTTTGCTCTTTCTGCCTTTACTGTTAGTTATATTTTAGCTATCGTTCACCCTACCTGTGACATGTTCAATGTCACAGGATGTCGGTCATGAGATGAAGTCTTGATCAAGGCAGATTTTCTTTCATAGCACCTTTGTTTGGTAAATGGCTTTGTTTATTCTCCTTCTTCCTATATCTAATCGCTATATTAATTGAACCAGATGTTAATTTACCACTCATAAGGGTATTCTCCCCCCATCATATGTCTTTGTACTTTCTCAGCTTTCAGTATTTTTAAGACACTGCTTCTCAAACATTACCAATGTTAGTTTTGTAGAAATATATTTGTTAAAAAGTAATAGTAATAGGTTACATTTTTAATTATTTTTTTTTAAAATTTGTAATGATTCATATGTTACTCTATTCTCTTTCCAATTGTTTGATAAATGTTTGTTTCAAAGTTTCAAAATTGGGTATGTAATTCTGACTCAAAAGGCAGTTTAAAAACCTGGTAAAGTGTTATGTTATATATACTAAAACTTATTCATGATTGTCTTATACAGAATTGATTGTAAAGCGCATAGAGCATAACCTGGTCATGATTATGCGCTGTTTAAATGCTATGTATTATTATTATTAAAACAAGATGCGAGTAGTAAATTTTGTTTGAAAGTGATGGTAACAAATGGTGTGGCAAGCTTGAAATAGTTGGGAATATGCAAGTTCAAGGTAGAGATGGGACGAGCAGTTGCTGATGGTTTGTTACCTGCGGACATCTCTGAGGCAAGCAGTAAACGAGCGGACAGTCAGCAGACGATCCGGTTCAAGTTTATAAACAAGCAGTGGAGATACAATATTTCATGGAAACGAGTGGACGAGTAGTTCGTTTTTAAGCTGGCTGCAGGTGTTAGCACCTCAGTCAAAAGTGGATGTAGTTTGTCCTGCAATGAAAATCGCCATGTTCAATCACAGTATAATTTTGCAATGATTATATTTATTTGACATGATTTTATCTATCTTTTCCTCTAGGTATCGGCTATTGTGAAATGGGAACTGCAAGGCAAGAACGGAAACATTTTCTGCGCTTTATTGGGTGCCCAAATTGTTGCCTAAAAAGCCAGATATTTTAGAATCTATCGATGCAAGTCTTTCCGATTTTTTTAGCTGATTTAGAACGTTGATGTTCAAAATGAGAAAATGTGAAAGATTGGCATCCCTGACTTTTTACTGTATGAATTTTATTGTCCTTGATCTGTTTTCATACTTGTTCTCCATTTACACTATCTGATATGACGAAGAGTTTTCAGATAAAATTTCTGAATGTTAATTATTATTTATCCAAAAGATTATTTAGTGCTGAATTTTAGGAAATTTGTACTGTGGATTTCAGCTTTTTTGTTTTGTTTTTTATTTAGAGCAAATAGTATAGCATTTAGATTTAGTTTTTATGTCCAACAGACTTCTACATTTTCTTAATTGTGTTTTTTAAAAAGGAGAAAGTTTGAGAGCAGCTTTAAATTATTTATTATTATTGTGCTGTTTTGAAGTGAAAAAAAGCTTTACTTCATTTAAGAATATGATATTTAATACGTGTCCAAAGAAAATGGTCCATCCCAAATTACATTGTACTGCACAAATTATGGCTGATCAATGTAACAGAATGGACATGAATATGGGTAATTAATGGAGCATGCAGAGGTTAAGAAACCACTCGTATGTTCCAAATTAATATTTTAACACTTTTTTTACAGAACATGATATATATTTTCAAATGTATAATTCATTCCATGATATATTTTGATGGTCTATTGTGAAGTCACTTACTCAAATATCTTTATAAATGATTCGTTTTGGGATAGCTCTAGCTGAAGAGTTCCATATGTTTGTCTGTCCTTGACCTCGGATACTGCTGACCATTTGTTCACATTGTCCATCCCAATTTTTTTCCTCCTCCTCTTTGTTGTCACTCCCCATGCCGTGCCAGATTTCAGCTATAATACACCCAATTTTCTCTGGCATTGTGTGGTTCCTGATTTTTGTCCCTTTTCCTCGCTAAGTTGCTCATTTCATGCTTCTTGTAGAATTCTTGTATTTGTCTCATGTCCTCCACGATGCACCCCCAAAGTGTAGTATAGGTAAGATGAAACTAGTGTTTAAACTGCTAAACTGCATTATCTGAAACAGATTTTGCTTTTTGTTGGGAATGTATGATTTATGTCTTATCAATTTCTTTTTATATTGTCAATCTCGTTCGTAAACAATTTAGAAGGAAATGAATTGATGAAATCATTTTTCAAAGGAGATATGTACACTGTAAGGAAAAGTCACTAATCTTGCCATATGATCTTCCAGTCAATATTATATAAATACAATGCATTTATAAATGTATCAGTCAGAAAATTGGGAAGGGAAGGGGTGAGAAGTAGTATAAATAAACCAGAAAACATTTTGAGAATATTTATAATGATTCTCCGACATTCCGTATTGCCTGTGTTTGTTATGCATTATTAAATTGCTTATTGCTTAACAACATATATATAATAATAATATATGGGAAATAGTTGATTGGGGTAAAGAAATTAGCAAGAAAGATATTGCATGCAGGGAAAGGTAATAGTAATAGAAACTATGAAAAAAGTAAAATAGCTCTTT
Organism: Dirona albolineata; assembly: GCA_031763155.1. Lineage (NCBI taxonomy): Eukaryota > Metazoa > Mollusca > Gastropoda > Nudibranchia > Dironidae > Dirona > Dirona albolineata. The sequence goes on along the minus strand of JARFNW010138531.1, from coordinate 3,878 downwards.
GTTGTGATTGTCATTGACTGTCCATGACCTTTTGTTATGAATGGTGGGACATCTACAACAGTAACAATGGCTTGCCAAAGCTATGTTGACAGGAGTGAAAATACAGAGTATTATGTTAATTAGCTTCGATGATTAATGGCACAAGTCGAGCATTGAAGCTAATTAACATACTCTGTATTTTCACTTGTGTCATATGATACGAATGGGGAGAGACTGTGGGCTGCTTCAGAGGATATGCAAATAAAGGGAAAATGGTTTTGCTTCAAATGTAAAACGAGTGACAAAACAAAGAATGTTTCGGGTCTCCCCTTCATCAGCCAACAGAGTGTAGTGGCGTGATTTGTAGAATAGTTTGTCTAATCACAGCCATGCTGATATATTGCTTATTACATTGCTTTAATGACCTCATTCCTTTGGAATCGTGAAATGGTAAACAAAGGGAGTGAGCAAATTTATCTGTCCATATTTTACATTCAATGCTTTGCCCGTTGTGGCTCATATTAGTCCCATGTCCATAATATTTGAAGAAAAAAAAAATTCAAACATTTGTTAAAGTTTAAGAATCTCCCAATATGCCTGGACAGTGTATTGGATATGTAATGAAGCTGCCTGTCTACTGTTTTGTTTTTTTAAATATTCTTAATCTCACTCTCACTATTGGCGATACGCATCACTTTGATCTGTTGTTTCTTTTTTTCTTTTTGTTTTAATAAAGTATTTTTATATTTAAATCTAATGTTATATCTACCAAGTTTTCAAATTTTGTGCTTGCAATTTTGTTGGGTGTGAGTGTGAGGGTCCAAGATTGAATGAAAGAAGTTATACCCATCTGTTGGATTTATAGAAAAAGTAAGTTGGAACTGCTGTATCTTCAAAGTTTTAAAATGGAACAGTATAAAATTTATGCAAACTACGTGTTCACCATAATATGTATTTCAAAATCGTGATTTATTATAGATTTTATGTAGTGTTCCATTTGAAAGCTTTGAAGGTTTACAATGGCTCTAATTTTGGTGACTGCGGTCCCTGGAAATGATGAAATGACTCTGGCCAAGTGGTTAGGCTGCTGTTCCCATGTTCAAATTCTGGCAGTGCTATTGATAACGATCACTTGGAAAGGACTCTTTACACATTTCTTTCTCACTCGACTCAGATGTGAGTACTCGACTACAACCGACAGTCAGAAATTGTACGTATGCTAGTAGGATGCGCCAGCAGACTGCTCTACTGTATGCTCCCCATGGAGTTGAGGACAGTTAGGGGATAAATGATGTAGTCTATGAGTCTGCACTTGAACAGGGATTCAGACTACAATATTATAATAAATCCATTTTGAATTTTAGAAAAGAAACAGAACACCGACCGGAAACACCGTCCAGTCATGTAATAATTACCAGGTACAGCAGTGTCTGAATCCAAAACCTTGTTGATGAGGGTTCAAGTCCAAGACTGAAGTTATGGTTTAGTGGGCAAATAGGATTAGCAGTTGGATGTAGCTACTGGCAGTCTTATGTTAACATTATTTTTTTACATTCAATCTGTTGTCTTATCACCTGTTCACACCAGAATGACAGCTGTTATTTGTGTTCAACCTGCCAGACACAATGGAGTTTGTTTCTTTCGTACAAATTCCCATTTATGGTGCAGCGTAGGCTCAGCTTTATAGAACATAGAACTGAAAGAAAGCGCTTTGAATCAGGAGTCCAAGGCAAGCAGGAGATCAACCCGCTGTGTTTGTTTTAAATCACATGCGATACTGATTAAAGTAAAGACACAGTCGACTGTGATTCAGATGGCGTAGATATCTAGCTCCATTTTTTGTGAACAACAAATTTTAAAATTCCAAAACGCTGACATTGTCACTAATTGTATTTCTGATTCCAGACAGTAAAATAAATCCTTAAGAGACTTGAGGCCCATAGAACCGGTGTTTATCCCGGTTTCCGTTGTGCGAAGCGGACAGTCACAATACATCACCCTTCTGAATAAGATGCTGGTCTATCACAGATTACTTTCCCAGCTGTAAGACGGTACCCATTTCTACACCTGGGTCGAGTGAGGCATTGGGTAAAATTTCTTGCCCAAGAAAACCACAGGCCAAATAAAGAAACAAGTCTGGGCTGCCTCGTAAGGACGCAGGCAGAGAGAGAGTGGCTTGGAAATAAAAATGATACCAGCCAGGCAAACAAAATTTGATAGGAAATGTGTGTAAGTTGCATAAAGCTAATGGCAATCCAATATGTTCTTGGAATGATGCGTGAAGTGTTTGTCTACTTTCATGAACATCCTCAGGTGGATGACTAGTATTAATATCATCAGTGTGAAGCAGCTATACAGTGTCTTTGGGCTGTTTTAATGAATCATTTAAAAAAATGACAAGACAGATGAAAGGAAAGAATGTGCTTTTGAGAGATGATAGTAATGAATGGTATTTATATAGCGCATGATCATCACCGTGCTCTTAGCGCTTTACAGAAGCACATTTGCCCTGAGAAAGCAATGGAACACTTAAGGCACGTTTTACATAGAGCTTCACCTTTGATTTTTCATGAAGATTGTTTACATAGGCTGTATAATATATATTGTCATTTTCTCTTCCTTTGTGAAGAATGAAAAATGAATTTTTGAAAAATCAAAAGTGAACTTCTATGTAAAATCCGCCTAACACACCACACACGGCCTGATAGACACAAATGCAACTTTTCTATTCGATTTTTATTAAAAGGGCAAATCTTTCTTCAGCGTCTATTCCAAGGGTAGACCAGAATAACCCAGGTGTCGGCCGCAGTGGAAAAAATCCAGTGCTTCCACCAGGATTAGAATCCACAACGCCTCGAACCACAGGTGAGTGACTTAACCACTGCACCACCGGCTGACCCAGATATAATCTAACTCATCTGCATTGGCCCAACAGTCTTTGCACAATGACTTTAAGAATGCACACCCCTAGTTCAAATTCAATTAAATAATGACAGAAAACCTTGTAGATCATTCAATTGTCAGTAAAAAATAAAGCAAGACAACAACAAAAAGAAACTAGGAGGAATTTTATTGAATATATTGTTTTAATAACAATATCATTATATAAGCCTCTCATCATATATTCTGTAAACAATGTTGAAATTATATTTTATTTTATTCTTTAGTCACTCGAAGTCCTGGTGTGTGTGAAGAAATGGATTGGCGTTTCCAAAATGATCTTTCTTGGTGATATAATATGTTAAATGACAATGCCCTTTAGGTTGATGCTCTAGTAGATATACCGCCTGAATGCATGGTGGTCAGAACAAAGTAAATGTGAAGCTCAAGGTTAACTTAACCCATATAAATATAAATTATTTATAGAGCAAAAAAAAAAACAAACAAAAAAAACCCAGACTCGTCAGCCTTAGACTAGAGAGTGTGCCGCAACTACTGCATAAATTAACTTATCCTTAAAAACTAAAACCTTTTAAAATGACTTTTAAAGGGATAGTAAAATACTGGTACAAACAAACAAAATTAGATTTCAATGATCCTTGGTGGTTAATGGTCAATGCTAGACTAAGGCTAAGATGACAAATAAATGATGTTTGTTGCTAACTATGTGCACTAAAAAAAAATGCTATGACAATAAATGACATTTCTTACTGGCGGGAATCCAAATATTATATGCCCTCCAAAATGCACAAAAGATATCAGTCAGTTATCTTTACAAGCTTAAATAACTTTATTTAGAACATTAGTGATTACACTCATATATTATATATATATATAATATATATATAATTTTAATATATACAGTGCAACTTCTGGACAACAACACCCCTGAATAACGACAACCCCTGGATAGCGACATTGACCTCTGGTCCCGATTTTTTTGCTATATATTATTAGTA
>JARFNW010138520.1:0-10623 GCA_031763155.1 Dirona albolineata | reverse complement strand
GTTTGTAAACGTAAATCCTTGCCTTCCCCTGTTCTTTTTTTCCACCTATTTTTTCCAAATTCCCACCGAGTACATTACGATTGTCCGTGGCCTTGTTGTTGGGCGCTTGGCAATCAGTCAGACAGTAGAAATAGATCTAGATCTAGATTTAGAAAATATTAGCTTATGTTTGCCCAACGTTTAAATTTTGTAGATAGCTCTAGACAGCCCTTGAATGATACACGTACAGCTTACAACGTGCCAGCATAAGTTTCCCGATAGAAACGACGGTAATTGTTTTCATTTTCATTGACGAGGAGAAATAGACGAAAGTTGAAAGTAACTCTTTCAACCGGAAGTCAACGCCTTTCTTTCGTGGCGCCATAGACAGCAAAATATACTTGCTTAGTTTATCAAGGAAAAGTAAGTGCCTGAGAAAAATCTTGAATTTAGAACTCTAGAAGTTTAGTCTAGATCATCTAGATCTAGCATCCGACTTTTTTCTGCTTCTGCATGCAACAAGACAAATCTGGTCGCATTGACGTGGTTGCGCTATTTGGCGTATGTGGTTGCGCGTGGTTTTGCTTGGTTGCGCGTGGTTGCGTAAATAAGTGACACCGCATACGAGCACATGTTTGACATAATGATATAGTACCGCATGTAGAAGGTGATAATGATAAATAGTAGAATTTTTGTAGGAGAGGAAAATGAGGTAAACAAAATATTAACATCACAGTCATATCAAGTCACAGAGCCTTTCCACTGATATAAATAACATCAGCGTGTATATTTAAGGTAAAACATTATAAATCTTGATTTTAAAACAAGGTTTGTTTGTTTGTTATCTGCTCCCTATATTACCGTAATTAAACAGTGTAGGGACCTGGTCTGTACAAGGCATAATACATCGATTCGCACACCCAAGTAACATGTATCCAGGTTAAGTGCAAGTCTGTGTTCCACTAGTACACATGGCCTGATACAGGGCAGGGGTTCAGCCTACTGTGTGAAATCAAGGTATGGGAATAAATATGTAAGAATTTTTATATTTATATCAATCGTGTTCAGTTTGTGACTTGGTTTCATTTCAGGAATTGATGATGAGTTTTATTTTGAGGTTCAATTTAATGCACTCTTCCATTCCATACAAGCGAATTTTGTCAATTTTAAACAAGCATGAAGCAACGCCCAGATGGCCACTCCCAGTTGTCCTGTAACTGAAGAGTAACCACTGGGGTAACATCAAAGTGTTTGTCGGTAAAATGTATGGACCTCATGGTATACTGTTGTCCAAATTTCTGATAAAGAGTTTTTGGACGCGGTGAGCTCATCACCTACCCGTCTTTAATTTCTGATGCAGAGACTTTCTAACCACGTGTAAGGTGATGAGTGGTGTTAGTCCTCGTTGTCATTTGGATTAACTTCCATTTGTCATGTGCACCCTTCACAGCTTGACACATGGCCGCCTCCTACACAGCTTTCTGATGTATAAAGGGAACCCGATAAACAACATGAAACAACGCTTAAATGGACAAAAAAGTAATGAGTTGGGGGCTTCTAAGAGGCAGAACAAAACAGAACAACTGACGTTTTGGCCAAAGGCCTTCGTCAAGCAACGAAAAGTGATAATTACACTTCTTTTTTAAAAAAAAAGACAACAGCGTGAAGTCCAATGCATGTGGAACGAAGAATGGGATTGGATGAACGAAAATGTTTAATTTCAATGTTTAAATGCCATGATTTAATAATAATACATAATACTTTAAAACAATACTCCCTTTATTCATCCAGGGGGAAATTTGTGGTTAGGGTCTATTCCGAGGGTAGACCGGAATAACCCAGGCGCCAGCCGCAGAGCAGTGCCGCAAATATGGGATCGAGGTCTTGAAAAAAAATCCAGTACTTCCACAGGGGTTTTAACCCGCGACCTCTCGAACCAAAGGCGAGTTACTTAGCCATTGTACCGCCTGGCTCCCATTATATTTAGCATTCAAATGTTATTTATTCTCGTAAGTCTTTCTTGATCAATTTACCTCTCGTAAGTAAAAATAACTAAATACACGACATTACTTATAAGATAATAAGTACAAAATCAAAAAGAATTAAAAAATAATCCCCTTTATTAATCCCAAGAGGATTGAGTTTCTTCAAAGTCACAGCGCTTTCCCACCATCATTGTATTGAATTACATTGGTGTTACTCTCACTAGAATAGAACAAACCATGATGTATATTGGTGTTACTCTCACTGAATAGAACAAACCATGGTATTATTTTTGGTGTTACTCTCACTCGAATAGAACAAACCATGGTGTTTATTGGTGTTACTCTCATTGGGATAGAACAAACCATGGTGTTTATTGGTGTTACTCTCATTGGGATAGAACAAACCATAGTGTAAATTGGTGTTACTCTCATTAGGATAGAACAAACCATCGTGTTTATTGGTGTTACTCTCATTAGGATAGAACAAAACCATGGTGTATATTGGTGATACTCTCATTAGGATAGAACAAACCATGGTGTTTATTGGTGTTACTCTCATTAGGATAGAACAAACCGGGATCAAAAAGAAAACCCGTCACCTCTGAAACCAAAGGTGAGTGACTTAGTCACTCCCCCGCCATCTCCTCCTTAACGTTAATTCCAGTTGCCTTGTTTGTTGAACGTAAACACCAGTTGCGTAGTTGTTGAACGTAAACACCAGTTGCCTTGTTTGTTGAACGTAAACACCAGTTGCGTAGTTATTGAACGTTAATACCCGTTGAGTTGTTGCTAGATACATAAGTGGCCATTAACAAGATCCACAAAACAACGCACCACCATTCCGATTAGTTATTTTTAGATTCCATCAGAATCCAGCCAGCAACCTCAACATTTGACGGGTTTTGGTCGAACTTGCTTTTTTGAATACACTGGCAAAGTCCAGAGTCTGTGTTAAATTGGACTAGCGTGGCCACGCCTCCGTTGGCGGATAAACATGACCCAGCGCACAGTTTTGCGGAAGGATATTTGCGTAACGTGGTAGAACTAAACGGGGTCATTTGCGATTTCCAGCCAAAGAGAGCGGATAGTGTTGATACCTGTATTTCTTTTGGGTTAAGATAAGAACTGTCCACTAAAACTTCCACTTCGCACACAGCTAACTTCTGGGTTTGTCCCGGTTTCCAGAGATATAAGTATCGGCCATTGATCACGTGACTGCATTGGATTTGTTGTGGCGATTGGTTGTTAAAGACTCCCACGTGCTCATAGCATAGCTCCCCCGGCATGACCATACCTGTGTCCAGCGGTGTGAGGACAGGGTTAGTTTTGGAGACGTAGACTGAGAAATCTCGAAGGTGGTATTCGTTGATTCTGTTTGTAATTGTAACAATGTGGATAGGGTATGACGTCATAAGATCAACAGCCCACCAGTTTTTTTCAGCCTGCGCCGTGTGTGTGCAAGAGCCGTGGGCGAAATCCATGTTTCTGTTTCCGTCAACGGCACGTCCGGATACTGAAAATAGAAAAAAAAGAAAATAAACGTGATATTGGAATGACCACGGTTCCTAACAACACAGTGAGCTCATCACCTGCTCATCTTTGATTCCTGATGCAGAGTTTTTCTTGCCATTTGTTAGGTGATGAGTGGTGTAAGTCCTCATTGACATTTCGATTAACTTCAATTTGTCATGTACACCCTTCAGAGCTTAACATATGGCTAGCCCCTACACTGCTTATTGTGGTATAGAAAGGGACTCGATAAACAAACAAACGGTCCCTAACAAATGGATTTTGGGACAAACAACAACAACAACAACAAAAACAACAACAAAAAGTAAACAGCGTGTCCGTATTAAAATCCTATTGCTGGATAGGAGGTTTAAAAAAAAGTATATAATGGTAATATCTTGGCACAGTGGGCTGATCCCCTGCTTGCCCTACAAATCTTGATGCATACATTTTCCAGCTCTGTATCAGGCCATGTGTACTAGTGGGGCACAGACTTTCACATGACCTGGATACGTTTTACCTGGGTGTGTCCATCGATGTCTTCTGCTTTGAACACCGTCCTCGGCCAGACACAGAGCTAGTCCCTACACTGTTTAATCCCAGTTCTAAAGGGAACAGATAGCAAACAAACATGTAATGATATGATTACGTCATGACAGTAGATCTCGGATATAACGAAAAGTCATAGTAAGATAACATTTCTCGTTATTCCCCAGATCTCGTTTTTGCCGAGAGTCTCATCCATTCCCCCGCCATCTCTCTTGAAACATAGAAATAATGATTTGTGCATCGGGTGTGACTAGCTGATGTCGTCGTTTCACTTGGTCTCACGGATATCAATGGTTTCGATAGACCAACAAACAAGCAAACAAACAAGCAAACAAACAATAGTCAGTCACAGTATGCAATCAATAGGCCAAACTGTTGGATGGGTTTTCCATTTCCCCAATGGTCGTTCTATTGTGACAAACAACTTTCCAATGGTGAATAAGGAATCATCATGATTTGTTTTCGGTACTTCCCGAATAGCAAGGTCAAGTTGGTGGGGAAAACCTTCTGACGATCTTGTCCTATTTAGTTATCCCAGTAGAATTCTTTTTAGTAATGACAGAGAGAAAACAATCGACAAGGGCAGTTTTCGCTAGAGATGTGCACTGATTGAACCAAGAATCAGTTGTCTGTATACTAGCTATTAGCGATGTATTTAGACTTCCCTGCAAAGTTTCGTAAAGATCTGTGAAGAATTAGATCCGTCACTACGAAACCGACAGTATTTTCCAATTAACAATTATTGTATTTTGTAAGTGATATGAATGGTTGTTTTTAATCAAACTTTCGACAGTGGTGCGAATTCACATGTTTGATATTATGCTGCAGCAAGCCTTACCGATGATGAAACTGCAAAATATAAAATGTCCCAATTTCTTCAAGGAATGACTAATGATTTAACGGACTGTTTGAACTCACAGGATGTGAGCCTCGTACCTGATCACCTATGGCAGCTTGTCTAATCGAATTATCGCATTATTAACATGTTATTGTCTCAATTTATTCTTATAAGCTGCTTATTAAGGTCGATACGGTCAGAAAACAAATTAACACCCATTACATGGGCCTTTCCCCCTACCGTTGACCTTAATATACATGGTAAGAGGCTCTTCTTTTGACTATTTCGAAATAATGTGTGTTCATTTATATTAGAAAGAGACTTATTTTTATATATTGCATTCTGAGAAAATGTAACAAGTTAAATCGTTTCCAACAGTCTAATTGTCGCTGAGAGTGTAACTAATCTTTGACAAATGAGTTCACAACCTCGTAATTCGGGCAATATACTGTACTAAATACCAAAATTACTTTTAACTAGTACTAAAACTAATAACTAATAACATGCCGTCATGTTGTTGTTTTTACTATAATGTCGACAATGCCATATATGGTCATTTCACTCACAACTGGTTTGTTTATCGAGTCCCCTTTATACCACAGAAAGCAGTGTAGGGGCCAGCTATATGTCAAGCTATGAAGGGTGTACGTGACAAATGGACGTTAATCCAAATGTCAACGAGGACTAACACCACGTATCACCTTACACATGGCGAGAAAGAGTCTGCATCAGAAATTAAAAACGAGCAGGTGATGATCCCACGGCGTCCAAACCTGTTTACCAGTAAAAAAAATGGACAACAATGTACCATGAGGTCCATACATTTTACCAACAAACACGTTGCTGTTACCCAAGTGCTTACTCATGAGTTATTTGTCTCTGCGAGCGCCACCACTAATCCTTGCCAAACGAGTACACAACCACACAATTCAGGCAATTTGCTGTACTCAATACCAAAATGACTTTCAACTAGTACTAAAACTAATACCTATCAATGTGGTCATGGTTTTTTTACTATGATATTATTAACAACGCCAGATATAATTTCGCTCACGTGAGCTTTCACTGTCTATGATCATTCCGAAAAAATATATATTATTCAATCATGTATGTAAAGAGGCTAAATAAGTAAAACAAGTTAGACTAATGCCATCAATAGTCTACTCGCAAATTCTCCAGATATAATTCAAATTAGATACTAAATTATGTCTTGATTTCCGTATAACAAATAGCGGTTATAATAATATTATGTCTCGTTATGGTAAGTTTGGCTAAGAATATCCATGACCTGCTTTTATAAGGGGCGGGGTCACACTAGATGACAGAGCAAACCATTTCACCACAAAAGTGTGTTAAAAATGTGGGGGGTGGGGGGGGGTGAATATTGGAAGAAATAGGCATATATTATGCCTGCTTTTCGCCTGTAATTTTGTGCTATATTTCAACAGATCCTTAACTTTTAAGATATGAACACTATGCAGCATCTGGTAAGCCATTTTGGACATTGTGCTATAGCTTTGAGATTTGGCTAGACTCCGTCTAGGGTCCGTACTTTGTCCTTGATTCTTGTCCAAATATACGATTTTCATAGCTATAGTAACTGTGTACTCAAGAAATTGATGGTCACCATCGTTCAATGGGGATAGGTACATCTTAGATTAGCCACTGACGACAGGTCGGATTTCTATGGACCAATTCCATTGACTCTCTATCCATTTTTTAGATAAGAAATTGATAATAAATTGCAATTGCTTTATTGCGATTTGGAGCATACTTCCCTCCAATTGGTTTTTTGTCTGTCAATTCTAAAACAATGAGCATGGTTAAGAACGGTATAGACATGTATTGATCCCTGGAACTAAAATATATACATTGTACAAAAGTCATGTGCTATTCTGTGTGTCCCAAGCTTGATATTATAGTGCCTTCGGTCGATCTCATTTTTTTCTTTCTATTTTTTTGTTGGCACGCAATGACGCTAAGCACATATAAAATTAGGTTGCGTATTCGTAACCCCTGTGATTAAGAAACGTTCCAGCTGACAATTTGCCTTCGGTGGACAATAATAGTTCTGTTTGTTCGAGAGTTTAAAACTAAAACAAAAAAGGAAACGGAGTCCCTTAAAAGGACACGGAGTCCCTTATTGTTGGGAATCCGGTGGACTCTTGATTCTACTCTCCCCATCCCTCATCAACTTTCTCAAAAATAAGGGAGGGACATAATACACGCCCTTGGCTCCTTTGGCTTCTCGTCCTGGTGTACAAACACAGATGGGCAAACAGTGCAGATGGCCTGTTCCAAATTCGAATACACACCGAAATATGGTGGCCACACACAAGGTTAGATTACACAGGCAAACAAACTTTAAACAGACTACACATTCAAACACGATTGTGCATCACGGGCCCTGAAAGTGTCTCTTTGATCGGACAGGTTTTAAGAATTATTTTCCCTTCATATTTGACATTACCGTTTGGAGAGTGTCGAAATTTATGTAATTTTGCGTTCAACGTTGATGCCCTTTAGATCGGTAGCTATATTTTTATTTCATTGCTATTTCATCATCTTATGACCAAAAATAGAACGCCTTCGGGTTTTTCACAATCAATATCTCGAAGGTATCCTGTCAAATATACATGGCATTCAGGCTTTTCAAGGTTTTGGCCCTGTTGTTCATGTGACATTATGTAAGATGGACATTTAAACATCTTGCTTTGAACTTACAGAGTCAAAAAGAGAGCTTAGCTCAATTGAATATGTTAGAACTATTTAAAACATCCAATATCTAAAACATACATCAACCAATGAACAAATATAAACATAGATGTATGCCTGCTCAAATTAAATCTATATACCGACATCTTTTTAAAGATAATTTGGCCCCCAATCTTTGTTATGGCACTCCGTTTGGCTCTTTTTTCGTCCAGTGTAACCACATTATATTTATCTGTGACATGACGTATAGAGGTAGAATTACAATCTGACAAGTTGATTGGGAAAGTGATGTGGCACAATGAAGATGCCATTGCCATTCCTAATGTGATAAAAGGAAAATAGACAACAACAAAAATAATATAACAAACACATAACAACAACAAAAAACAACACAAAAATATGTACTACTGAGCCATTTAGACCTTGAAGTACCTACCTCAAAACATTTATAAACAATTTTATAAATTGAAAATTACCGTAGCTGAGTAGAAAAGACATAAGATATTGTTGTTTTTATCATCATATTTTACGTCCTGCCATAGTATCATTAATTACAGTTTATGAAGACATAATGGGACGATCACCTGCTTGTCATTACATTCCAAATCCATCTTCTGTGTTCATGCACGTAATCATGGGTTTCTGGAAATTCAAATTTTGAATTTTTCCTGTTATGATCTACATTTGCATGTGCGTGTCTCAGATACCATTGTGGGCTGGGCACGGGGATGAGCCAAGCATTGCCACGTGTTATTGATGACATCAAAATAAACGAGTAGTATGTGAAAGCGAGTCTTTCGCATATCGGAAACTTCCTTGTAAACGTTTCATTCATTACAGTCTTAAAAAGTCGAAACAAAAAAAGACTAAAAATTGCACACGATGACCTTTTTGAGATGTGTGGTCTGTGTACCATAACATTGATCAACAGTCTAAGATTAACTTTCATTTTTCAATGCGCTCATGGCTACGTTCTGTTCAAATATTGTTGTTTCAATTTTGTCGAGGTCACACTTATAATCCTTCAACAACAAATGTATAATATTTCAGTTTGTGAAAGGGAAATAACAAGGAAATGATAGATGCTTTCGACAGTATAACAAAACGCATTCACATCATTATAATGAATAAGTCCATTGTGAGAAGAATGCCGAATATAATCAGATTAGTCAAATTAAAACAAAGGAGAATTTAGTCGTGTTGATCTGATTATTCCCCAATAAGCTGCTTATTTACTATAATCTGTCTGAAATTTGATCCGTTATTTTGACATTCTAATTGCCACCATGCATTGTCTTCATCGTCAGAAATATAGTCATCTTCATAATTCATAATCATTGCCTTCAAAATCATCATCATCACCACCACCACCACTACCACCACCTCCACCACCACCACCACGACCACCATCATCATCATCATCATCATCATCATCATCATCATCATCGTCATCGTCATCGTCATCGTCGTCGTCATCGTCATCGTCGTCGTTGTTGTTATTGTTGTTGTTGTTTGTTTGTTGTTGTTGTTATTATTATTATTTATGGATTGATTCCATTGATTTCGTATCCGGATTTCCCAGGTTAAATCACCTGGTAGTACTTTGGTACCATATTATACTAATGCACCTGTAATATCGTTTGGTTTGTTTTGGTCCGTCAAGAATCAGCAATGACGTCATGACATAATATATTATGGTTTGGAATTTGTAAGACGTTTGGTATCCGGAAGTTGTGGTCTACGTCATCTGGGTTGGGTTAATATGCAAAGGGGGGGAGGGGGGGGGGACTGAATTAATTGCAAATAAGGATAGATGCATATCTACAGCTTTGTCGGATTTTAGTAGAGGGATTGTCGCTTGACAGAATGAAAGATAAAGGTAGAAACGTTTGTTGTGGTCATAAATCATTCATCCTTTCATTACGATGTGGTTTGTGTGTGTGTGTGTGGGGGGGTGGGGTGGGGGGGGGGCAGAGGCACATGACCTTCCTTTAAATCGTTCAACGATTTTACAACCACAAGGTATTTCCTGTGAGAAATGTTACAGCCTGTGTCATACTTCATTCCCCGTATCTATCTCGTGTCTTCGAGGACCCCTAAACCATCGTAAACATTTCCAATAGTATTAGACTGGTACGGCACAAGTCGTCACCATTCCGTCGTAAAATTATTAATAGCCTCGTGACGTCATTCACGACATAACAGAGGCCTGGGGCCGTATACACAGACCATACGTTAACTGTTAGAACATTTGGGCTGGCCATGCCCGGTGGCGATTTTACTTTCACAGGACTTGTTTTGATGGTGAAATATTATTTTTCGTCTATATTTTTTTACCACAAGAGTAACTTGGACCAATCAGATCACGTGGCACATTGTCACGTGTTAGTGTAGGCTGAGGGGAGACAACCCGTGGTTTGTGATTTGGGTCAAAGATGTTTGGATAGCAACTCTGTGTACCAGAGCCAGAGATGCCCCGCAATGATCAAACCCATGGAGGCCACGCCCGGTACGAATGCCTGTCACGTGGTTTAAGATGTGTTAAGGTTTTTGTGCATACACCTCTATAAACTGCCAAATATGGTCTTAATTATTGAAACATTTTCAATGCATCATATCAAACTAATTCTGTAAAATAACCATAAACAAGAAAAAGGATAAAAAATATGTTCCTAGAGCCAGTAGGTGACTCTCTCCTCCCTTCCTGCCTTACCCCAATCCATAGTTCTTTGTTTTTTCGATCTCCGGATCTACTTCTAACGATGCATAATTGTGAGTTTGCATTAACTGCTTTGTGTCTGCGTGCTGAGTGAGGCTGCACATTGAGCTGACTCCAACATTGCTGATCGGTACAGCGAATTGCACGTCTGTGAGAGTAAATCGTCCCTAGATTCGGGGGTTTGGGAAATCGGCTTGTCGCAAGGATTACAGTTTATCATATTATATTTATCATATTATATTTTCATATTATATTTGTTTGTTTGTTTGTTTATCGAATCCCCTTTATACCGCAATAAGCAGTGTAGGGACCAGCCATGTGTCAAGCTC
>JARFNW010138498.1:0-10625 GCA_031763155.1 Dirona albolineata | reverse complement strand
AGGGAGACTTCATCTATCATGGCGCACTTAGCATTGACAAAATAAGAACCTATATGTGCATCAATGTACAGGATCTGTATGGAAATAAAATCAGGTTATGTTATTTGAAGGCGACAGAAGAATCTAAAGTACCGGATACCATGTAAAAATAGAGGGACTCTTATCACCTGTGTGTAAAATTTGTTTCTTAGACAGGCATAGAATAAACTTTTTTTCATAAGGGAATCACTGCAAATGAGATTGGATCATGTGGGTATGATCATTTGAGAAAGGATCTGCTCATTTGGTCGGCAAAATCGGAATAAATATTGTTTGTCCGTGCTTTGGTTTCATTTAATAAATTCAGATTTAAAGGAAAAGGACACAGCTAAAGAGTTACGGTTATTATGGGAATGCTAGTGTCGATGCAACGATAAAAAGAGTGAGTAAACATCTGCATTAGGGTGGAGTCAACTGAGTTGCTAAGTTCTCTCAATTCTAAGATATAATCAAAGAAATATCTTCAAATCTTAAAATTTCTGATTTAGATGATAACAGGCAAAGAGTAAAATGGCTAGATATCAAATCAATCACATTGTGCATATTGTGTTGTATGATTTTGATGGCTAAAATCATCATTTCAATCTATCAAAGAAAGTAGTAAATGTATATTTATATAACGCTTATTCACGATCATCGCCATGCTCTCAGTATTTTACAGTAGCACAGTTGCCCCCGGGAAAGTAACGGAACACCCAACACTTAATATGCCACACGCGACCTGTTAGGCGCGAATACAATATTTGGACAAGGACAACACTAACGTGATCTGACAAAACACCTTAGTCGTGTTTGAAACCGACATTTTTTATTTGTGATTTTGATGACGTCTTCCAAACTTTATCTATTGATATCTATCTATCTCTCTCCCTCTGTCTTTGTCAATCTTGCCTTATCTTTATCTTTATCACTGCATGAGTGTGCGTGTTTGTATGTGTGTGTTGTTGTTTTTGCATCTTCCCCTCCGTACCTCCGGTCATGCGTTTCAAAACATCTTACTTTGTCTGTTTGCGAACAAAAGAAGCACTAAACCGCACTGAGGACACTTGGCTTTATACAATTATATCACCATTGAGTAATCTTTTTCATATTTTTCAAAACGTGAATTCTTTCTAACCACTCAAGGTTGAACAGAAAAACAAGTCTAACCAGTTTTCAAGGTGGATTGGGTTTATAAAATCCTAAAACTAAGGCAACCATGAGTAGCAATCAGACCCCATACCGAAGCCATGTTATATTAAGTCCCACCCTTTTCAAAATATATGAGCTGTGATTGTTTGGAGCGGTGAAATGATGACGAGCTGACCAGTGCAAACAATAATGAATGGCATAACAATTTTACTACCACCCAATTGGCCAGTCTAAGCTGTGCTATCTATCTTAGAATCAAATAGGCTCCACCCCCACATAATGACATAGCTTCAGCAAGACACACGTTTTTATCACACCATGAATAACGACAGGGCTTACTTGCTGATTGGTCAAGCTTTTACAAAGCTGTGTTCAAGAATAATCTATTATGTTGCAACCTATAGTATTGCCAAACATCACACATGTTCCACTCATGTTTACAACCTGCAACACATTCTTGTGAATGGAAACATCCGCTACCTGGTCACGGCAATTTCGTCATTGTGAATAGGCATTGCATAAGATTTCAACACCTTAACGAGATTCTTTTATCGCGGTTAGCTCGCCGACCTCTCATGGTGTTCTGACGTGTAGCGTTCACACGTTACATGTTATGGCCCGGATTCGCCAGACTGAAGTATCTTTGTAAAGTCAAATTATTCCCAAAACTGATCAATAGTTTTTTAACTTGTTGAAAGTCAAATGACTGAATCAAAGTATTTTAAGGTATGCTAATGAACACATTCTGCTTTTACTTTTGCATCGTATGTACACATTTTGTGTTTATATTAATGTATGCAAAATCGAAACAAATATAGTATTGGTATCTATAATAAAAAGTTTATCATTTTACTTCCAACTATAACTGTGGTAACTGCTGATCAAACACCTTAATTTCTAACGTAAACTATCGTAACTATGAGATACGATAGTATACGTGGGAAAATTTACCGCACTTGAATATCGTAACTTGAGATACCATAGTTTACGTGTGATATTTTTTCATGAAAAATATCGTAAGTCGAATAATACAATTTCATAATCAAATACATGAAAATAACAAGATTTACTCATGTGTTGCTGTGTAATGTCAATAATATTTGAAAATAAAACCAATTGAACAGTTAATAAAGAAATTATATATTTTTTCTTCCTCCTGAAAAATGTGATTTTTCGAGTTACAATAGTTTACGTTAAGCAATAGTTGACGTTTCGGGTTTCCCCTTTATCATACGAACATATGATGGAAATACAAATAAAAAATGGATAGAGGCTAGAAGAGCGTATCTAGGTTCTCCCCTCAGAAAAAGAACAGAGGGGTGATGATGATAATAGGGGTGATGATAGGGGTGATGGTAAGGGTGATGATCACCCCTCCTGTTACTTTTGAATAGTTTACGTTGCGACAGTCGATATTAGGACCATCTTTGGAATACATTACGCGTTTTCGGCTTTGTATTGTGATGATTGAGTCTAGATATGCACATGTGGCTAGTGGGTGTCTAAGGTATTGGAACACCATATATAACACATCAACAACAACAACAACAACAACAATAACATCACCAACAGCGACAAGCAACAACGTTGACTGTAATGTGAACATAAAAAACAGGAATGCAATATTTAGTTTACATGTATTATAAAAGTGTTACCCAAATTTCTTTTATTTCAACAGAGAATACTTACATAAAAGTTGAAACCCCGAAAGTCTTAATGATGGATTTTGGAGCTGCCAATGTTGAGCAGGTCCTGAGTAATTCCGTCATTTGGATAATTGAAATCGCTGTCATTATCGTTTTATTGGGCGTCATTAGCGGAGCGGGTCTCGTCACCAATGTTATCAACGTCATCGTTTTCTTCCGCAAGGGGGCGTTCTCAAACAGCAGCAACATGTCGCTCCTTGCCCTCGCCGTTGCAGACATCTGGTGTTTACTTCCGGTGTTTTGCAACAGCATCGCCTGTGCCGTTATTCGTTTAACGCCCACGATTCTATTCATGACCCTGTACGATTACTTGGAGGTTGCAACACTCTGGCCACACGTCATGTCCGTGCAAATATACAGCTGGATAACCGCCTACATCACATTCAAGCGATGCATCTGCGTTGTCTGAGGAACCTTGGCAGCCTTTTAGTAGGCTGGCAAGCACCAGGAGAAGTTAAATACTCCAACTCAGCAGGTCCCGTGTGGTGGACAGGGGGACGCCCTGTAGTGGGGTGGCTGCGAATATTCAATAAGCAGTCCTGAACCAAATCATGGGAGGCCCTTTGGCAAGGCCGAGTACCCATTAGCCACCCCCGCTTGGGTTACAGCACCTACGCCGAAACACCACGTCATCGTGTAGAAGTACTTCAATGACCCTGAGAGCGCTACCAGCCCAGATCCAATCATGCTGGAACGGTTGATGAAGAGAAGGAAAAAAAGAGTGTTCCACAACTGGTCTCCGGACTAAGACCATGTCTTACTCCCGGAACCACATCTCCACTATATTATCTGCGTCGTCTTCCCCTTGAAAGTGGAGATGATGTTCTCTGCCAAGCGGCCATTTGTCGTTGTGGTAACCATCGCAACACTAGTCGTGCTCTAGTTCATTCCCACGTTTGCCACACTGCGCCTTGCAGAAGTAAATGACCCAATCACCAATACAACCAAGCTGGTGTACGTTGTTGCAACCAAAACTTTCATCGACGTTGTCATTTTTTTCGGATTACATCAATGGAATGTTCTTTAGTCCTTTGGCTCTTGTACTGGTTTTTTTCTGCACACAAATCACGGTTTATCACGTCAAGCTTTTGAAATCATGGAGGGAATCCACACAAACATCACGCCCACAACCATCAACCTCCGCCATAACAAAATAATTCCAGGAAACACTAGCAAACCAATGAGTGACAACGATCCCTCCACTTCTTACGAATACGCCCAAAGACCGAATCTAACGATGATGATAGTGATAAAGATCAAACTAGAGGAATCAAACCAACGGCAACATCAGGTACTTCCCGGTCTTATAACAAGGAGAGACGTCTGGTTCAAATGATTACTACCATCAGCGTCATATTCCTCGTTTGCAACACGCCCGACATCGTCACGGTGTTCTTCATTCTAACGCCCTTCTTTAGGTAATATTTCAACATGGATAGCTTTCTCCCGCGTCCTATCGATATGCTCTCAGTTTGGTATGGAGAGTATCAAATCGTCCATCAATATTTTCGTACATTACGGAATGAGCTCTCAATGCAGAAAAGAGCTCCAGGCATGGCTGGGACTAGCCACGTAATAAACCAGAGAGAAGGTGATGCTGCAGTAGTCACCGTCAAAATATAATATTATTATCATCCTCCTCCTCCTCCTCCTCATCATCATCATCATCATCATCATCATCATCATCATCATCATCACCACCACCACCACCACCACCTCATCATCATCATCATCATCATCATCATCATCATCATCACCACCATCACCATCATCACCACCATCACCATCATCATCACCATCATCATCATCGTCATCACCATCATCATCATCATCATCATCATCATCATCATCATCATCATCATCATCATCCTCCTCCTCCTCCTCATCATCATCATCATCATCATCACCATCATCATCGTCATGTCTGACATTTAACATTTTATTTTCCATTATATTGCTTGAGCGCCTTATAGCACTCTTTGTATTTGTGCGCTATACATGTGAATTTTAACTATTACCATTAATGCTACTATTGTTACATATCTTTCAATGGTTTCATATTAAACCGTCAACAACAATGGTGTAATCTTTTCTCATACGTGGCATTTTCCAAATCTAAGTCTGTATTCAACCTGTAGCATAGACTATTATATATTGTCTTTAACAACCAAATATGAGGAATACAAAAAATGAATAAATAAATAAATAGATAAAAAATAGAAAAAAAAATATAAAAAAATTGGGGAAATGGTATAGCTCCAAGTGTACAGAATGTTTCAGATATTCCCTTCATCAGCTAACAAACACAGAAAGAAAAAAAAAACCCCAACCCATTAAACACAAGCAGGTAAAGACAATCTCAAGCAGGCTGTAACAGAGCTGTGTGTTCTATGCGATGTTAGAAGACCGACATAATAAATTGATATCATCATCTAATTTGCTAAAACATGATAATAATAATAACAACAACAACATCAACAACAACAACAGCGACAGCAGCAACACGAACGAACATAAAATGAATGTCGGTCAGACAAAACACCTGCCAATTGGCAAGCAGGTCGTTGTGCTTCTTGTGTGCGGTGCGCACCTCTTGGAGAAAAGTCATGTTCCCAGGTTACCCACTTCTGCAAACTTGCCAAAAAATACGAGACCTATTTTCTTTAATAGCTCTTAATAGTTATTTATCTCCCGTTGTCTGTAATAGTTGTTTTTAATTATCTCCCCTTTTATCTAATAGTTGTATTTAGTTATCTACTTTTTCTGTTATTGTTGTTTTTTAGTTATCTCCCCTTATAAATATTAATAGTTGTATTTAGTTATCTACCATTTTATTTAATAGTTGTCTACAGTTATTTCCCTTTTTTCTTTACTAGTTGTTTATACGAGTAGTTATCTCCCATTTCTTTAATATCATTTTTATAGTTATGGCCCTTTTGTTGCAGATAATATGATGAAGAGTATTCTTCTTGCAATCTTAATGCACGCCAACCTTTATCTATATTAAGATCGTAATAAATAGATAAACCTTATCATTCAAAAACTTTTTTGTTTTCAATGTTTAAAAAAAAGGGATCGTTGTTGATTGTTACCTTTATTATATCATGATTAGTCTACAAACTGTCATGGTCATTGTAGGTCATATTAGTATCATTATCGAGAATAGGCCTCCAGATTAGATTTTTGTGTACATTTGTTCTTATTTCAGTACGAGATAATAAATGTGTAGATAAATAGCTATGTCACGTGGAAATTACAGGTTACGAATGGGTCATGAACGACGGAAAGCGGAAATTTATAATATATAAATAACTGAATAAGACGCAAATAGTGGGAAAATACGATAACGCACGTAATGCCATGGGAATTAGAGCAGTGGCACATTGACTGAAATGTCCCCTCAATTGTGTCACTAGAGGCTTTATTAGCTGCTGTTGCAATCTGACTTTAAACCCCCTTCACAGCTGAACAAAATGATATTTCTCACTGAGAGTCTGCTTTAGGTCATCACTTAAGAGAGAGAAAAAGAACCACCTAACTATGTTCTTAGATATTGCCAACTATTTTTCTCGACACCCACCTACCCCCCCCCCCCCCAATACTAATATAATGCGATGTAATATTAGAAAGTTTCTAAATCCGGATTTGTCACGGACGCGGAGAAACTCAGGTGTAAAGTAGGTCATAAAATAGTGGACGCCGCCATTTTGAATTTGTTTTAAATTATAATGATAATGATAACATTACGAGATACAAAACTTAGGCCATTTTTATCACTACAGATCTTATTTTATTCTTTTTATTCAGTGGTTGAGCCAAAGCGGAACCAAATTTGCTTGATTAGTATATAAAGGCAAGCCCATAATACAGAACAGGGGGGAGGGGGGGGGGTAGCTCTTTTGCTATAACAGCGACACGCCCTGCTGTGTTTTATTGTATACCATAATGATAATTATTTTGTGCAGCAAGATTGCTACTGCAGATAAGCACAGTCGCTATCTGCGGTGTGTAATTTTGTTTTGCATTCAGACGCAACATATTATTCATGGCTCAACTATGTTACATTATTATAAATGACATGGGTTTTGAGCATCAGAATCGCTTTAAAAAAAGGTTTGTTTCGGATCTTTAGTAACAGTGAATGTCTGCTTTGTTTTATAATAGATTGAAAGATAAAGATTGGATTATAGTCCCTATCCCCTTATAAGTACAGGGACACCTACTTTACGTCATTTATCCTCCCTGCAAGAATTGTCATTCAATATCCTTCTCAACTCCCGAAAGGGTCATTCAGTACAGTAGCTTGTTAGGCTCATCATACTAGCACACCTACAATATATTCCTCGGCCTGTAACTGGGTACTCATTAACACCGGTATCGATTAAGGATGAAATGTATAAAGAGATCTTTCCAAAGGATTCAATATCGGTAGCTTCTGTCAGGATTCGAACTCGGAACCTCTTGATCTCGATCTCGAGTCGAGTAGCCTAACCGGGAAACCTCTCGGCCACCAACGCCACAATGCAAATGATTCCCGTGACCTTTAAAAATTCCTTAATTAAGTAATATTATATGACACGTTCATCAGGGGATCATTTAAATAAATGTTCTTCTCGAAAAGCACACATGTGGCCGTTTTCACAGTACATACGTTATCTGTTAGAACATTTTGGCACAATCTTGTTGCAGTGCATTATACTCACAACATTGCATGATTCATTATGTTATTCATGTAATGTTTTAATTTTAAGTGACAATTAACGTATGGACTATCTAAATCTTGCCCAGGTGGCAGCTCTCAGTTCTCCTATAACTGAAGAGTAACCACTGGGGTAACAGCAACATGTTTATCGGTAAAATTAAAATGTAAGGACCTCATGGTATATTGATGTCCAATTTACTGGTGAAGGTATTTTGACGAAGTGGGCTCATCACCTGTTCGTCTTTAATTCCTGATGCAGAGACTTTCTAGCCATGTGTTAGGTGACGAGTGGTGAAACAACTCATTGGCATTTGGATTAACTTCCATTTGTCATGTGCACCCTTCAAAGCTTGACCTATGGCTGGCCCCTACACTGCTAATTACGGTATAAAGGGGACTTCGATAAACAAACAAACACTATCTAAATCTGGGGTCGTATACACAGACCATACGTTTACTGATAAGACATGTATGCACGTAGTGAATCACGATAATTTGTCTTGTTTTCAGTATAATTCAATGTTGAAGGACGTCAAACAGTATTGTCCAAAAATATGCTAACAGTATAAATAAATAAATTTAAAAAAACCAAAAAAAACTCCCTTTATTCATCCCAGGGGGAAATGTGTCTTCAGGGTCTATTCCGAGGGTAGACCAGAATAACCCAGGCGTCAGCCGCAGAGCAGCGCCGCAATATGGGATCGAATAAAAATGAATAAATAAATTAATAGGCGGTATTTGTCTTGTCCAAGTCGTGTTGTCAATGAGGCACTTAGCCTTACACCGAAAGTTAAAAAGGAAATTGATAATATATAAAGAAAGAAAGAATTGATCTTTGACTTGACCGATATAATTCATTAATGACAATAAACTCGTTGTTGTAAACTAGTCAAGACTCTCAAACTTGAAACATCTTGAGTTGTTTTTTAATATCATTGTTGAATGCTGCCATTAAATGTTAATGATAATACCGACAGTTTTACGCAGTGGGCTCATCACCTGCTCGTCTTTAATTTCTGATGCAGAGTCTTTCTAGCCATGTGTGAGGTGATGAGTGGTGTTAGGCCTCGTTGTCATTTGGATTTACTTCCATTTGTCATGTACACCCTTCATAGCTTGACATATGGCTGGCCCCTACACTGCTTTCTGTTGTATAAAGGGGAGTCGATAAACAAACCTACCACGGTAATACCGCCTTGTCGTGAATTGCAAACCACCTCTGAGTCATGCCATGATTCTATTTTTTATTCAATTCCTATTCTTATCTCTCACTGGCACTGTTACATTATCCTACTATCATCCATCAGTCTGTATAAATTTTCAGTGCACGCTTCCACTTCATTCATTTATTTTCATATATATACATACAAGTACCAGGCAGTATTGATAACTCGGTTTCTCAAAAATATGGACATAGTGCCATTTTGATATAACAACAACAAAAACCCAGATCCCGTCGGCATATTTCCGAGAAACAGAACAGAACGCCTTTGGAATTTCCAATCCAAGCGAGTTCCACTATTCAGGATTGCTTCTGAAAAATCCCAACCAGCGCCCGTGTTTATGCATAGTACATTACATTACCGTACCTAAACTGTTAGCACATTTCTGCACAATCATATTTGACGTCATTTAACAATCAAATGTACGCGAGATACGACGTAATTTGTAGAGATTCACGAGTGTACAATTGTTTTATCAGAATACGGTCGCAGATTAGACAACTTTGAACCCTGAGTGTTGCGATCAATTAAGGACAAAGGATGAATGAATCTGTGGAAAACAAAAACAAAACACAAAAAACCCCGACAAAAACAAAAAAACAAAAACAAAAACAAAAAACAAAAACAAAAAACAAAAAACAAAAAACCCAGTGTGTCATGACTGAATGGCGGCAGTGAAAGGTGCGTACGTAATTATTATGTGAGAGATAGATTAGTAGGTAATTAAATATTAAGGGGGCCAGTGGCTGTGGTATACAGCAGGCTACGTTAACTGATAAGATATTGTTACAGCCAGTAAATCACTATAATGACGTCATGTTTTGAATATATTATTGCATTGAATATCTTATTGCATTGAATAACATTGAAAACATGACTATAATATTATTATCATTACGGTGTAACACTGGCAGCCCAAAATAAATGTCTTATTATCGGTTAACGTAAGGTCTGTCAATACAACCCCAGCTGCACAAATGTATTATCGGTTAACCTAAGGTCTGTCAATACAATACAATCCCAGCTGCACAAATGTTTTATCTGTTAACGTAAGCAAGGTCAGTGAATAGAACCCCAGCTGCACAAAATGTCTTAGACTTCTATCTGTTAACGTAAACAAGGTCAGTGAATCGAACAAATAGAATGAATAGACAATGGGGTAGGACTCCTGCATTCATTAATGTGTTCAACAGCCGTGCGTGGGTGTGCGTGCGCGTGATTAAGGTTTTGAGGTGCATCTCATTACTTTTATTGCTGATGGGATACACGCCAAGGATACTGACCATCAATTTTAATTGTTTTGGTTTTTTTTGGTTAATTTGAAAATCGCTGACTGGATGGTTTGTGCTCATTAATTACTCCCCGTCCAATAAAGGCGTTTGATCGTAGAGCTGATACAACAGGCTGATCACCTGCTTGAGTTAATTCCCGATGGTAGATAGTCCCAGCCCGTACAACCTGCTTGTCTTAAAAATCTTGATCCATAGATTCTCCAGCTCTGTATCAGGCCATGCGTACTTAGTGGGGCACAGACTTGCCCTTAATTAACCTGGATACATTTGTATCTGTGTCTGCACATCGATGCCTTCTGCCTTGTACACTGTCTATTTGTTGTTGAAAAAGGGGAACCCCGAAACGTCTAATTATTTATTGTTTACCGTCTCGTGCACGAAGTTGTACCTACCATTGCCCCAAACTTTTTCCCCCCGTTGTACGTCGAGTGAAAGGTGTGAGGAAAAAAACCAAAACAATGCTTGGAAGACCCCCCCCCCCACCCCCACCCCCACCCTCCCACCCCCAAAAAACCCCCAACTTAACTGTGCC
>JARFNW010138487.1:0-10626 GCA_031763155.1 Dirona albolineata | reverse complement strand
GAGACTGATAATAATAATAATAATAATAATAATAATAATAATAATAATGATAATGATAATAATAATAATTCCCCCCCCCCCCCTCCCTTTGCAGACATTCCGTTGTTACCCATTGTTGGAAACAAAGAAGACGTATCCAACAACTTCCGTCTCCACTGGTTGAACAACAAGGAGTTACAGTTTACCCTGGAGGCTGAGAAGCTGGTACAGGACCTACACCAACGCCTGCTTGCAGAGGAGGGAGCCGTGTCCATGAACTCTTCCACACCCAACCAGACGCTGAGCGAGGATGGGGAGGACGAGTCAATGATGAATGGACACGATGAGGACGAGGACGAGGAGGCGGAGGAAGGTTGGTGTTTGGTGTTATTTTTGTTGTTGTTGTGTTGTATTTTTTTGTTTGTTAAAAGAAATACAAATTATTTATTTGCTTATTGAGTCCCATTTATATTCTGCAAAAAGCAGTGTGGGGATCAATCATACATGTCATGCTCTGAAGGGTTCAAATGACAAATGAAAATAAATCCAAATGTCTACACTATTCATCACCTAACACATGGCTAGAAAGACTCAGTAATTCAAGTTTGGTAGATGATGAGCCGACCTCGCTCAAACACCTCGACCAGTAAATTGGACAACAATGTACCATGAGGCCTATACATTTTACTGAAAAAAAATTTGCCCTAGTAGTGGTAACTCTTCAGTTACATGGAGCTGCCACTTGGGCATTTTTGTTGTTTTTATTTGTTGTTGTTTCTGTTAAAAATACAGATCTGTCAGAATGACTGATGATATTATGTACAAGTTTAATTCAATCTGTGTTTCTCGTTGGTATTGATTGCAAGTTTTGATTAAAGACATTAATGGTGAATAAATGAGTAGTATCAGTGTTGTTCAGCTGTGGGTGTCACTTTTTAACATTGAGACAGCCTGTAATAACAAGGCCTGCATGTCCTGTAGAATACAAATATGATATTTATGGCTCATGTTGTCATCATCAGTAACCCTACGGAAAAAGTCTGGCAAGAAGTCCAAGCTCAAGGAGAATGGCATGTCCAGCCAGTCCAGCTTGTCGTCCAATGAGGAGATGACCAGGGAGGACACCAACCCAGAATTTCCGGTGAGTGGACATAATGGATATAGTGGTCTTTTCTTTTCTAGTGACTCTAAGAAAAGGGCTATGCTAAACAGGTTCTTCCGTATTAGACAGGTCTCAAAAGAAGATACAGAAAAAGATGTTCCAAGACGTGTTCGGGGGCCTTAAGATTAAGATGGCAGCACCATCCCCTGATTTGGGTGCAGTGGCAGTGGGCTAATCCCCTGTTTGCCTCAAATAAATGTTTTAGAGAAAAATCCATCCAATTATGTAAATGGACTTTACCTGACCCTGAAAGGCACCATAGATTTTTATATATTAAGAAAGAAAGTGTCATAAGTGACTATATTAAACTTGAGCAATGTTTTGACAGAATGTATTTGATGACACATTTAATTTTATATTGTGTTTATCATTGATTTTATTCCTTGGATTGGTGAAAACAATGACACAATATGATCCCCCCTTTTTCCTGTTTTGTCCAGCTTCATCTGTTACAGAATGGTGTGTTCAATCGACTGGATCGAAAGATCGACACCCTCCTACTAGACTGGCACAGCAGTCCTGACTACGTGTTCTCCATCCACCCCGTTGACGGAAGCTTTCTAGTCTGGTGGGTGTTACCTCCCTTTGATGAAATAGGCCTTTGTTAAAAAGTATCAGGGAGATGGTTTTAATGCTTTGTATGAAATACCTGTTCTTGTATTTTCATGCTTTTTACCCTTGTTCTGTGAGATGTTTATATATATTGAAAATTGTTGTTGAGTAAATTTTTTTTCAGCTTCTTAACTTATAATGAAAACTTGAATGGGAACAATTATTTATGCATTATTTTATTTTTATTCCAATTGTATTTTCCATCTTTTTACCCTTGTTCTGTGAGATGTTTATATGTATTGAAAATTGTTGTTGAGTAAATTTTTTTTCAGCTACTTAACTTTTAATGAAAACTTGGATGGGAACAATTATTTATGCATTATTTTATTTTTATTCCAATTATATAGATATGTAAAATTTGTTTACATATGGATGGATTGAAGAGAAAATAAGGCTAAGAAGAAAAACTTCCATGTCAATTAAAAAAAATATTATTTCAGTATTAGAATTAGTTAAAATGTGGGTAAATGATTGAGAGACTAAGTCTAAGACTGTTAGATTTGATGGAGATTGTTTCCACTCATCGTTCATGTCCAGGCTGATTGACCACCTGGACGAGAGCACCCCATTCACATTCCACCAAGCTCAAGCCAGCTTCTCGTCTCGTCTACCTCGTGCGTTCCCCATACCGGACGCCAGAAGCATGGCCAACAACCTACTCATGTTCTGCAACTACAGTCGCATGGACATCAAGACCGTCATGAAAATGAACGAGGCGCCGCTGGCGATGCACAATGACCTGAAGAACAGGCCAGACAAATCTCCCGGTGCCAATTTGTTCAACACGTCGGACGGCAACTACAACATGTTGATTCCAAGCATTCACATGGTGACAAAACACAGCAACGGTTCACTCAACTTGTGGCAGGTAGGTTGTAGGATGGAGTGGTGGGTGGCGTTCAGTTGGAAGGGGTTGGTTGGTGTGTATGTGTGTGGGTTAGTTGGTTGGTGGGTTATTTTGTTTTAAAAATATTTCCATTAAAGAATTATTGAAATTGAATTTTTATTTTCTTACGCTTGACAAATGCATCACCTCCTGTTTAAACCCCATCAATGATAATACTTGTGGACCTCTCTGTCCTAGTCACGGTGTTAGGGATCCTCATCAGTAAATGCTTACACAGTGAAATTAACCAGTTACTTTTACCAAAGATTTTAACCAGTTACTTTTAGCGGGGACGTTTCATGTTCACCATCTATTTTTTTCTGTCATTCACCTATTCATATTCCCTCTTCATGTCGCCAGGCAAGTTTTGCTGTGAAAACTAAATTCCAAAATATCGTGAGCATCTCCCATCTGTCTCGGGCATGTGGTCATCGGTTCCGGACAAATTTCGCTGCCTGCCATCCGGTCTTGCCGCTGTTGCTGACGACCTCACACCACAACATTCCCTCGGCAGAAACGCCACCTGAAGGTAATGGATATTTGTCACACATTGGATTCAGTCATTATGATACAATATGATCTAGTTTGGTTCAGCCTAGTTTCGTTTGTTTATTTTTTAGGTGTTTTTTAAAAATAACTTGCTATAACAATGTTCAGGGACGTAAATCTTTTAACATCTTGTCAATATTCAAAATGAGACAAAATCCTAAAGATTTACATTCCTGTCTCTGATGGTGTGAGATATTTTTTTTCTTCAGTGCCCTGTTTTTTTAATTGTTTTTTTTTGTTTTGCTGTGCACACACCTATTTCTGATTTGATGGAAGGTAGTAATTTGCTAACCAATGATGTGGTAAAAGATTGGTGACTTTGACAAATGTAGATGACAGCTCCATGGCTTTGTGATGTTAACAGTATCCTAACTTTAACCGTACCCTCCTAAACCTGCTTGCTATCCGATTCCCAGAGACACCCCAGATGGAACAAGTCGGCCCCACTTTCTGCAGTGAACTCATCTTGTGGCAAGTGGTCCCTGTGGGCCCCCTGTCCAAGAGTGGTGGAATCACGGAGCTTTGTCGCATCAACAACTCCAGCCCTTCAGCATTCACCAGTGTGGCTTGGGTGCCCACTCTATTACCCAGGTAGGTTGGGTTTGAACCCTCTTGTATTCCCACTTGGACAGCCTCAGAGTTTATGCTTTTGTCGTAGTCTATTTCATATCAATCTGTTGAAAATGTTATGATGTCTTTCATCCCTCGTAAAATTTTTGTTTTACCACACCTCATGTTAACGGCATTGATGTGATGTGTGTGTGCCTTTCCACTTGATGTAATTTATTCAGTGATTTCAATATTTCCCTCTTTTTTTCACATTTTATGATCAATGGCTGAGATGATCAACGCCTTTCTGTAACACCACCTCTTTCACCAGACGCTCTCTTCGCCAATATCACAATTAACAATGACAGAGCATCCAGCTTTCATTAACTCACCAGTATTTCAATAACATATCTTAAGAGCTAGAGATTGGCTATGTTTGTGATTACAATCTTGTTCTCACTCTGCTTTTAACTCGTGTGCATTGTCTCCTACTCTGTTTGCTTTTGAAATGAGATGAATGTTGATCGCTCTCCATTCCTCAAACTCATGATTTATACAGGAGTGACAATTTCTCCGGTTTTCCTCTGGTATTATCACCTTTGCTCTGATGAGAGAACATATGAACTATTTGCTTAGTGAAGGCAATCCAGGTATATGAAGATGGAAATGTTAAGAATCTGGTCTCTCAAACTGAAAAATGATTGTGTGGGACATTTTCATCAAAGTCCCGGGCTATGTCTCATTTTACAATCCTGATTCCTGATATTACTGATATAGTCTCCAACTCAATCTGTCGTACAATCTCCCAGCGCTATTGGCTAGGACTGACTTCACTTGTGTCACAATGTACATACGCTCCTCCAACAAATACAACAAACAAAAACAAGGAGCCCTGTTTATACTCATCAGCTTTTGTCTTCATAGACATCCATTATCATCCACTTGCTTATTAACAACAGCTGAGTCTTTATAATAAATCCTTTATGTTTTTGTTTGTTTCCTAAGTATTTCTTGTTTAGTGAAAATGTTATTATTCAATTGATTTATATCAATGTACTGTTTTGTGTGCTTTCTATGTCATGAGAATAATTTATGTATTTACCATTTCTTTTTTTCTCTCTGTGCAATGTTTTAAAATCATTCTCATTGTTTATCATTATAATGTCTATCACACCTTAGCACCACCCACACCCCCATAGCTAGGTAATAAGAGTCCTGTGATGTTGTCATGTCATAACTCGATCATTTAAGACGTCACCACTAACCCTGTGCTAATCCTAACACTAACATAACGGAAATGGGAGAGGGGGGTAGAAAAGAATAACAACAAATAAATGTTCTCTCTAGGTTTATTTATTCATTTATTTGTTTATTTACTTATATTTGTTTATTTATTTATTTATTTAATTATTTATTTACACAGTATTTATTTATTTGTTCATAGTTTTTTTAGATTTACCCCCCTCTGACCCAACTTACCTTGTCTTGAGTACTATGTTTTATTGTTGTCTTTACTAATATTTTTACATTTCTCATTTTTGAAATTATGTTGTGACTAACCCTGCAATAACCCCTCCCCTCCAATATCATCGACTATGGTGCAATAAAGCCCCCCCCCCCCCCCCCCAACATCCATCGTCTATTAACACATCTACTAATTGAATGTTGTTTCCTTTCTTGAATTGTTGCGTGTCCTGTTTTAGGCACTGTCTTAATAGTGGAAATCATTTAGATTGAAATAAACCCAAAAGTTCTCTATTTTGGGAAATAAGATGACGAAATGCCTATGAAAGATGAATTTACCGCCCTAAAGGCCATCAAAGGAGGTTTGATGGTGAGTAGTTAAGATAGCCAGCTCTCAAGGTGAAGGTGGTGGGTTTGAATCCTACCCCAGTCATTTCGTTGGTTTTTTTTGGGGGGCGAGAAACTTTACTCCAATAGTTTTGCTTGAACCATGTGTAGAAATGGGTACCAGCTTACAACTTGGGAAGAAATTTGCAAATAGACCATTGTTCTGTCCAGAAGGGTGACATATTGTCACTCAGTCTGCTCCACGCTACGGAAACTGACTCTACGGACCTCAAAGCTCTTAAGGATTTCGCTTTAAAGGCCATCAAAACGTCTTCAATTTGTCTGTACTTCCGAATACTTAAGTCAAACTGTAGGGGAAAATAGTCTATTTAATCTTGTTCCATCCAATCTTTGAAATCTTTCTTAACATCTTTGTTGTTAAATCCCTTGTTGCATGATATCACTATATATATATAATATATATCCATGATCCAAATAGGTAATTATTATGATATTATGCTTTGGATTCTTTACTAAAGTTGAGTCACCTTTACTTATCAATGCAGTCAAATCATCATAAAGAGCCTTTAAAAACTTAGTAAGCAATACTGAAAAATGAATACTTTAGAT
The DNA here is from genome assembly GCA_031763155.1 of Dirona albolineata. Classification (NCBI taxonomy): domain Eukaryota; kingdom Metazoa; phylum Mollusca; class Gastropoda; order Nudibranchia; family Dironidae; genus Dirona; species Dirona albolineata. The sequence goes on along the minus strand of JARFNW010138487.1, from coordinate 4,468 downwards.
TTTTATCACACATTTTATTTAAGCTTGAAAAACAAAGCTGAAGTGTAAACTGACTTCAAACACCAGCCCTTGTCCCTCGTGTTGTACTTGTGTTTTTTTTTATGTTGTACCAACTCTTTATTTAAATTCTCTGTAAATTCTATTCATATATCCATTTGGTGATTGAACGAAGGGGAAACCCAAAACATTTTTATTTTTACCTGTAACTCATTTTAATTTGACTATTAACCTTTATCTCTTCGTATAATCCAAACATATATTGATGAACTTGCAGATAAGTAGAGCATGGTATTGTTTATTGATTTATCTGCCTTATGATTTCAGATGGTGTGGTCAGAGGTAAAACCTGAGATAAGATAATCACACTTGTCAGTAATCGCTACATACCTTGCTGATAGCTAACCTTTCTCTTCATTATTATTGCCATTACCATTATTATCGTTTTTATTATCATTATTTCATTTGCTACTCTTTGGCTTGTTTAGGTTGCTGTAGCAGCATCAAACCAACCAGTTTCAGTTTTTTTTTAAATCTTAATTTTTAAAAGTTTTACTTAAGGAAGAGCTTTCATTTCCAAAGAACATAATATATATATATGTGACTATATGGGTCACTCTGATGTTGTTTAATGGGATGTGGGCCAGACAAAATGCCACAAAATGTCACTGATATGAAATGCCTCTTTGGTAAATTTCCCATAGTTTCTATAGCTGAAGCTACAATATCATGTTGTCTGGTCCATGTATGAATAATATTGAACAGCATTTTTTTATACACCAAACTTATTGGCATAGTCGACCCTTCCCCCCCCCCCCCCCCCCCCCCCGCATAAGATTAAAAATAATAGATTCTCCAGCTCTGTATTGGGCCTTATGTCATGGGCAGGCACCGACTTGCAGTACCCTGGGTACATTTTATCCAGGTCTGCACATCAATGCCTTTGCCTGTCCTCTACTGGTCCCTACACTGTTTAATCACCATACTAACTAAAGGGAACAGATATCAAGCAAACAATGAAAATTATCCATTGGATTCAAATACTGACTTGTCCGTCCAATTGTGTTTGCGACCTGTGTGGGTCTAAACCATGTCACGACCCTCAGGCTGTAGGCTTCTGATCCATGTTCTACAGGGTAGTCTAAGTCAAGTGTTTCTCCATTGGTTTATATATTTACTTTGAAAGAAGCAGGCATGGAAACCCAGAAATATAATTTTCAAGGCTAATTATCATTTTGGTTTCAGAATTTAAGAGAGAAAAAAGTTTAGGAACAAAAAGCCAAAGATATACATTTAGATATATGAAATAAGATATTGGATTTTTTATTTTATTTTATGTGGTTTTAAATTTTCCTCCTAATTTTCCCCACCTGTAACTGGGCAGTTGAAATATCAACGATAAACTTATTTCTTCTTGACCTTGTTTTATTTGGGTTATTTGTTCCTTTCCTTTTATGAAAGTGGTCATTTTATTTATATCCCACATCTGTAGTTTAAATTTGTGGGTTTCAATTATATAGATGATGAACAAAACACTCTTATTTTGCTATCTATGACGAGATGATGAAATTTAATTATGTTAAGACAATGAGATTTTTAGATTTTGATGTGTTCAAGATTTGGAGAAAAGCAATATTTCACATCAAAGTTGCCTAATGACGTAGGTTTGCCATTGAACTCTTTGACTTTTCACTGTTGTGACAAGGCAGAATTTTGCAATAAGAAAAATTCCTGCACGCAACATTTATTATGGACTATTACTTCATTCAAAATTAAACTGCCACACTAAATAGATTTGTATATAAAAATGTGAAGGAAAAAAAAGAAGAAAAAGGTTCAAAACATATATCCACAGATCAAGTGTCACATGAAGACTATAGACATGTTTACATATAAAATTATTTATCAGTGTGAATATGTTTGTAACCAATGAACGGAAAATTCCCCTTTTGTGACTAAGGTGTGAATGAATGGAAGTCAAAGACTTCCAAGGAGTTTGAGGTCTTTAGCAAGTCAAGAATGAAATGTGGTGATTTAGAGATATCCATAGGAAGGCCTCAAATTCATTGCTGATCACATTTTCAAATCGGTTTCTTGAAATTGTTTGATAGGCAGGAAGTGTGGCCTTTAATGAATAGAAAGTCAACAAAGTTAGTGATAGAATAAAGAAAAATCCTGCAACTTTCCAATAATAATATGACAATATTATTAACATGCCACTTAGATTGTTATTTTTCCTCACTTTATTTCCAGCACTATATTACCCTAGACATATTGTGATATACGATGCACCGGTGGTTATATCCCCCTACTCTATACCATGGTGGCACATTTCATAATGTCCTTTTTAGTCAAACTTTGTAGTGAAATAGAATAGAATACACAAGGTAATGACCACTGTTGGTGGGGCCTCTGGCTTTACTACAGGGGAAGGTTTTTGGTTTATCTGGTGTTCAAATGACAACTGATAATATTGTACTTGTTGAGCAATTTTGTTTTTGTTATTGTTGTCAATGTTGTTGTCGTCAATGTTGTTGTTGACATTGTTGTTGTCGTTGTTGTTGTCGCTGCTGTTGTTGGTTGTCGATGTTGTTGTTGCATCTATATGGATTGAGATTTTTAACTAACAAAGGGGTGAATTTTTTTTTGCCTTTGAAATTATCAATTCAATCTTTACATTACGCAAATTTAAATTATTAAACAGTTAAAAAAATTAAGTTGAGTACAAAATAGAAATGTAGAATATATCCGTATGGATGTTTTAGAGAAGAAATTCAGTTAAAAATGAATGAGACTGTTTGTAGAGATTTTGTTTTGATAAATGTCTTTAATTTGTGTATTAAACCAATATTCTGTGTGATATTATTGTCGTTGCTGTTATGAATTGATTGGTTTGGCTGCTAGTTGAAAAGCTGTTTTGCATTCTGAGTTTTACAAAAATATATGCCATTTCTTTGCTTTAATTTGATATTTCCCTGGCTTCAATTCAACCAAATGTGTCGAGTAAGTTAATACTGCCATTGCTTTAGAACAGACATTGTTCGGGTGTAGCCATTCTCTTTTGTTGACATTTTTTATAAGACTATTACTATTATCCCACTTGACAGCAACACAACTCTTGACATTTCCTGTTCGGTAAAACCCGATTTCATGAAATTGATTCGACATGATGAAGTGTAACGTTGTCCATGTCTAGCCGTATGTGGTAGGATGCGATGTGTTGACACCAAGTCTATTTAACTGCGCATTTAATATATCGTCTAGATGACCGTGATGGCCTTGAACAGGTTAGTTGACGAAGACAGACCAAAACAAACGCTTGGTCCTGGAGCGATTTGAACACTTCTTCTTCTCTAGATATAAAATTTGACAAACTTTTTTCAGGAATATTGAATTGTCTATTGCCATTTCTGTCATGTTTGCTGTCTGCTGGTATGAAATGAACAGGTTTAATTTTTCCATAATCTTTGTAACTCCAATGTCCCCAACCAGTCAATACTAAAGATATTATCAAATGTTTTGTTCAAAGTGATAAATCAATTAATAATTAAACTTTTTATTTAAAAAAAATTTTTATGCCTTTTCTGGAGGGAACCTTCTAATGAAGTTGTCCCCCGAATTTGGTTGCTTACAATTTTTGGTTCCATCTTTTTAAAGAGTTTCATATTAGAATACTTTGGTTGTTAAGTTAACTCCCTTGTATATGAATTGATGTGGGTTATTAGTGATTGGACTCAATCAATGTCAGATTACAGCACATTTATCTTATTGATTATGTGCTTTTATCATGGTGGTTTTTAATATTTGTAAAAACTCAGTATATCTTAAATTACTTAAATGAAAATGAAAAAAAGGAAAAAAGTTGGAATATTTTTTATGTCAAATATAGCAACACCCCGAATAGGTTTGTTTTTAGATTTTCATAAATTGTTTTCTTATATTTAAAAAACTTTAAAATCTGAATGACTTCTTTTTGACTCTACCCTGCTTTTCTCTGATTTTAGTTTTGCTTTTAGATCTCCTGATCCTAATTAATCACGCATTCAATCATTAATTAAAAAAATAAAAGAACACTAACAAGTTTCTTCCAATTTTGCAAGTAAGACAAGTTTATACACTCTGTGTTTGAACTGTTTTGTTATTCCCTCCCTCCCTCCAGCACATGCCTGGGTTCATACTGCAACAGTCCCAGTGCCCTGTTCGTGGCGTCCGACGGGAAGTGTCTCCGATTGTTCCAAACCGTCATCGATGCCAGGAGTTTGTTGATGGAGAACTCGGCCTACGTCAAATCAGTCAGTCACTCCCTTGTATTCTTGTTGTTTGATGTTATTGTCGTCCTCATTTAGATAATTATCATTATCATCACCACCATCATCATCATAATCATCATCATAATCATCATCATAATCATCATCATAATCATCATCATCATCATCATCATCATCATCATCATCATCATCATCATCATCAT
>JARFNW010138476.1:0-10628 GCA_031763155.1 Dirona albolineata | reverse complement strand
CTCCAAATATCTCCCATTGGGTTTGTTTTGATAGTTTAACTTCGTCTTTAGCTTCTTTTCTTTTAGTTTTATAAAATGCTAAGTCCTGTTCTTACTCCAAAGTATAAGTTCTTACTCCAAAGTATAAAAAGAGACAGGAATAACAGACAAAGACTGAAATCAGTTACTGGCCACCTTTGGTGTCTTACCTCTAGACCTTTACTCATGGACGACACCAAATTTTTCATCTCGACCACTTGCTTTACTTGACCCGAAGCAGTCACAAAGTTTTTTCTAACGATGAAAGAAAACATGGGAATATGCATATATTGCATATCATCAATTTACTCTGTAAGCTATCAATGTCATTATCTAACTTTTATTCTTATTCAAAGCAAAATTTATAATACTGCGAGAAAGTCCTCGAGTGTCATTCTAAAATGTTATAATAAAAAAATTGTCAATTGTCTTACATTTTGATTGGTTTATAAAAATATTTTCACTTTTGTCCAATGGTGAAGTGACATACCAGTAGAAATAGTGTGAAATAACACAATATGACAATGTGCACACAGAGATATAAATTAACTTATAGTACCGGTATCAACTATATCACATAGTGCCTTGCACCTTTTCATCCTGCACTGATCTTGGGAAAGGACAGTCATTCATGACGACACTGAAATAATTAATTAGTGACTCAAAGCTGCAGATATAACGCAAAGCTGCAGATTTTAACGCAAAGCTGCAGATTTTAACGCAAAGCTTGTGCTTACTCAGAGTTTCCAAGATTGGCATGAACCACTTTAGACACGGCAGGGGAAGAGTTGTGAGTGACATAGTCTATTCTAGATGTGTCTCCCAAGTTTTTCACAGTCATCGGTATATTTACAAATCGCCTGTAGAATTTTAAGATATATACATGTAGGGTACAAATTATCATAATATCTGGTAAATATCTTAATTTGTTTGAAAACAGACATCTACAAACATTCATTTCTACCGCAAACCATCCGTGACTGGAACAAACTCCCAAATTCAGTAGTATCATTTTTGGACAGTGACAAATTTAAAACCACTCTTTTGGCTTACAGAGCGTGCCAAGCCTCACACACCTCCATAAGCATTGCTCGTTTGTGAGATACTTTGGAGAACTCTACAGATACAGATACAGATCTCAGAAATAAACGACACACATCATCACATCACACCTAAACAGTGATTACACGGCCAGAAACATTTTGAACTTATAAACAATACAAGCAATGCATAAAATTCAAACATGTCATATTATAGGAAATCGTTCATTTCCTGAACGACCTGTGTTGTTCATTATAATATATATCTAGTTTATATAGTATTATGCATTTCATTGGCTGGCCAACGCCACCGGTGTTAAAACTTTGACAGTAATAATGACAAAACCAGTCTAATAATACATCAAATACCTGAAATACAACAATTTTGAAAAAGGATTTCTTCCCCTACCCCCACCCCCCCCCCCCAATCCCCATCCCCCACCGACTGCATTCAAATCAAGTCCAATAAGTGAAACCATGAGGCGTATATAAAGGCAGACTTTATATAGGCGTCATAGTAACTACATAAAAAAAGACTTCACATAGACACCAAACAAACAAACAAAACAAATAACCCCGACAAAAAACCAGGATAGGTAGGCATATAATATTGCTTTGAAAACCTTGGAATTTTCATACAAATCCTGGGAATTCAAACCAAAACAGTCGTGTGGAAGCAAGAGTCGGAAGAGAAAAATACTCAGGAAAAAAAAAAGAAAAAGAAAAGAAAAAAAAAAGAAAAGAAAAGAAAAAGAAATAAGAAAAAAACCCCAAAAAACCCAACCCCACATTATCATTTTCAATCCAAAACCCAAAAAACTTTGTCTCAAAACTCAGAGATGTAAACTCCTGGTTTTGCGAGACTATAAGGTAAGTGTGCTTGTACTGCTCAACTACTACTACTCAGATATAAAATATTCAAAGTCACTTAAAACACTCAACACTACTATAAATTTCCAACCATTTTCTAAAATGATCAATACGATAAATCATCGAATGCATACATACAGTACATACAATCGAAATGCGACACGTACAGCAATATTCCTCATAACTATGCGGCTTGTACAAAAGTTACTGGCAACCTTGACCTTGGGCGCACGGAACTCTCCCTTGGAATATAAAAATATATGAGTACAAAGGTCTCACACTCTGTCCCCCTTGGGTCCTGGTAGATTGACCCTCATGGGAAAGGCTGAACCCTGACCTCCGACCCCCAGACCCAGATCACCGCCTTGAGAGTCTGCTCCGCTTCTCTGCAAAGAAAAACAGAGAACAATAAATATATACATATTTGTGTGGTCCACTGTCTCCCACTAATCGAGATCAGTCCACCCCCCCACCCCCCCCCCCCCCATCCCGTATTACAAACATGATGCCTTCCATGTCTATCCGCTGTAGGACTTGTGGGACGAAATAATATAACTAATTTAAAAAACCAAACCAAAACAAAACAAAACAAAACAAAAAAAAACCCTTCCGGAACTCAAACCCAAGACTTTCACACCCTACAGCCATTGCACATTACCACCCACCATGCTAAGGACGCCATACTTAAATTTTGTTTTACTTTTGTCGCACCCAAAACAAATTATACAAAACTGACTTTTTTTTGTTTGTGGTATTTTGAGAGGGGGAAAAAGGGGAGGGGGGGGGAGGCGGGGTAATGATCACTCTGAGCAGCCTGAACGTTGTATAAATGCGGATCGTGATTCAAGTATATCCAAATCCAATATTTAGTATACATTATATCCCCTTAAAATCAAAATGCAATGAGACAGTGCACAAAATATAATAAAAAGCATTCAACTGGACATAAACAATGTGGCGTACAATCTTTCTATTTTTCTGTTAGAAACTTGTCATCAAAATATTTACAATTTTTAAAAAGAAATAAATTTTAAAACATTTTTTAAAAAGGAAAGAAAGAAAAACAAACCAATTGCAAAACTGAAACTGAATTTTTAAATGGACGGTATTTTACAAAATTTCAAATGCATGTCAAAAATGCATGTCAAAAATGCATGTTTCATGTCACTACCTAGGCATTTTGCTTTCAGTTATCCAATACATGTAACTATCAGACCTGCCACCATAGAATATCTAAATCAGGAAAACTTGCAATGAATACCAGGGGAATTTTTATAATAAAATGCCAGCAATTTTAAGAAAAACAACATAAACCGTAAAACTTTGAGAGATAGAAGATATAATTTTTGGCAGGTCTGAATATTTATAATTTTTTATTTAATATCTAAAAACAAATCATTTTTTAGAGAAAACATAAAATGAGGATTATTTACACAACGGCGGTGAAGGGATACGAGGAGAATAAAACACTGGATGACAACAATGACTGGAGACAGGATATCTGTGTCTGTTATTAAGTATAATAACATACTTATATAAATAGTGCAGGCACTTGAATTGGCAATTTTCATAACTTTGTCATATTGAGACGATGGAACCACCAAGCCTTTTCAGGAAACATAATAATAGAAAAATGTGAGGCAAAAATAAGATTTTAAAAATTAAATTAAATAAAAAATAGAAAGGGGGTTTTAGTTAGTGCATTGACAAAACCGCAATAAGATTGGGAAGTAATTAATGATAACGTTTTAAAAAGAAGAAATCATTAGAGTTTGTTGTTGACGTATTATTCACGAACAGTTATCAATCAACCTACATCAAATACTTACCACAGCTTTCAGATTAGTGTTAGGGTTCAATAACTGTGAATAAATTCCCCCTCCACCAAATCCCTATCATGACTCGTATTCATTAACTAATTTAATTGCTCCCCTTTCTACATGTTCTGATATTACCTCCCCTTCACATCTTCTTTAGTCTACTGAGTAATCACCAACTACCTATCATCCCCACTTAGATATTACAAAAAAAATTGGTATATATATATATATAGATAAATAAAATAGGCATCTATGACCATGAATGACAATATACAGGAATAAATGTTTTCGGGTTTCCCCTTTACCAATAAACAACATATGACGAAAATTAAAAAAACATAAATTGACTTTTTAACTTTTTACTTTTATTGTCAGCATATATGTTGTTTATTGATAAAGGGGAAACACGAAACATTTATTCCTGTATAATGTCATTCATAAAAAGCCTGTTTTATCTACAACCAAATTTTTTCCCATTCACAGCAGCCTCATCATGCTCCTAGCTATGACTGAACTTGTGGTAAATAACCTTGGAGATTGTGAAGCCTACCATGGATGGCCGGGCAATTCATTGCTACAACTACAACAATTTATATCAATATGATTATTACAAGAAAGGTTTTTCCCCCTGTAAGACAGCAAAGCTGGTTCCTGTGCCGTATTTCAAAAGGAGCTGTGCACATTGATGTTTGCACCAAAGTCTATTTCCCTCTTTTTTTTTTACTTTCTTCTAGTTCTTTCTTTTCTTAAAGTTATGAGAAGCCTTTCTGATCACAGCTACACACACACATATACACACACACACGCACACACACACATACACATCCACACTCACAAACACACACACACAAACCCACCCTATCTTGCTATAATGAGGTATGTAAATATTAATAACAGGAGTGTTTCGTTGTTTAAAAATTAACCTGTTTTTTGTTTTCCCCTCTAATCCATGACATGCTTTGTCAAGAGACCTCATGCCATAATCTGATAGTAAAATGTTATGTGGGTTAAAATACACATTCATTTTATGACAGAGAAATTTTTTTGTAAATAATATTTGATGAAAATAATTAAGACATAAAAAAATAATAATTTAAATTAAATAACAAAAAAATAAAATTTTAAAAAATAAGTAAAAAATTTCAAAAAACCTAAACAAAAAGGTTGTTCACATCAAATAGAGGAAATTATAATGGAAAATTGAAACAAAAAGTTAACAGGCCAAAAACCATAAAACTAAAGAATGGAAGCGATATGAGTAGGACAAAAACGGAGGGAGAAAAACGGAAAACCTTAATCAAACGGACACTATACCTCATGCAAAGGGTGGACTTTCCGTCTAGAATAGAGAAAAGAAAGAAAACAAATAAAACAAACATAATTCATAAATCATAACGAATCTTCTCTGTGATCGAAACAAATAATTGAGGCAGTCTTTAGTAAAGATTCTCTTATTAAAATCATCTCTTTTTAAACACAAAAAAAAACAAAAACTAAATGAACAATCACCGACATGAACGAACACACGTGTCAAAATGAAATGGTGGGCATGATGTGTGACAAGTGTTGACCAAATAAAATGAACAAAAATATTCTTTTTTTTTTTTTACATTCATTAAAAATCGATTATTGGTACCAATTTGAAGAGGTGAATCCCCTTTTTTAAATGTCAAGCTCACGATGGACTATAGAGCATGGTGATGATTGTGGATAAGTTTGTTTGCTTGTCGAGTCCACTTTATACCACAAAAAGCAGTGTAGGGGCCAGCCGTATGTCAAGCTCTGAAGGGTGCAAATGACAAATGGAAATAAATCCAAATATCAATGAGGACTTACACCACTCATCACCTAACACATGGTGAGAATGACTCTGCATCAGGAATTAAAGACAAGCAGGTGATGAGCCCACTGCGTGACAGTGGATAAGTGCTACATAATATATCATTCATCATTCATCATCCTTATTCACTCTGAACAATAAAAACTACAACACATTCAAAAAAAAACAAAAAAAACAAAATGCTGGAATCATTTGGGAAGTAGATTGTGTACATTTTTACTTTACGCCTCTTTGGTAGAATTCCCCCAGTTTCTATAGCTGTTGGGTGAATACCTGACGTTACAATACCATGTTGTCTGGTCCTGATATGAGTATAGTATTGAACAGTGTATTGTTTCTGGTACCGGTCTACGCTCGGATTAGACCTTAAAGACAAATTTACCCACTAGGATCAACAAAGGGAATTTATCTATTATCTATTTGAAACAGTTTACAATTAATATCATATTCCTCAACCAATGCATACTAGTGTTAATATGGAACTCACATACTGTTAGTAATAAATATATACAAGCCGCAAGTCATTAGTTTTTTTTAAAAACATGGTGAGGCTACTGGAAGCCAGGTAAAAAGTAAATAATTCATATATATATATACTGACCACATTTAAAAACGCACCACTGAATTATCGTTCTTTCATCTCAGAATAAACATGCTTATTTAAGCTTAATAAGCGTCTCCAAACCAATAATTGCGTATAACAATTTATGTGATATTTGATGTTCATTCAATTATGAATAAGATAACGCAAAAACGGACAATTGGAGGTGGTGGGTTAATTGATTAAAAGAAGTTTAAATAACTGGGGTGAAATGTGAAAAAGTGGGAAAGACATAAACTGACTTTAAATGCTTTAATAACGCGTGCGACCCCCTCTGGAATCAAGGCAAGCATGAACTTTCTTCCACATGGATCTGATGAGTGACTGCATGCGCCCCTGGGGGATATTCAGCAATGCCTCGTGTAGCACTGCTCCTTTTGTTGAGGGGTGTCAATGCCACGGTTGTTGTGCACTCGTCGACCAAGATCATCCCAGAGATGTTCAATTGGCGACATATTCCACAAATATGGTGGTCAATTCAACAAGTTGAAGTCCTGCTACCGAATTGCGTTCATGGTCAATCGAGCGGTATTAGGACAGGCGTTATCTTGCTGGAAAATCTGAAAGTCTTTTCTGAGTCTGAAATAGTGTGATGACTGTTGACGTAATGACCTCATCCATGTAGGTGGGTGCGATAACGCATCACTGTAACACATGTAAAGGTGTCCAATGATGGCATCTGATACCTCCACAAGGAAGCACACTTCCTCCTCCGTAGCGATCGCGCGCTGTGACGCAAACTTGTAGCGCATTTTTCACCTTGCCATCTCCAAATCCAAAATCGTCCATCGGCATTACAAAAACATTAAATCTGCTCTCGTTTGTGTCGTGCACAGAATTCTAAACACGTTGAGTCCAGTTTTTATGATTTCGAGCCTATTGACGGCGTGTACGACAACGCTACAGATTCGTCTCAAGACGACATAGGGGCTTCTGCAATTTAGTCCCGCGTTCCTCAGTCTGTTGCAGATGTTTTTTTCATGCACTAGGCCTCTGTTGCTAATGACGTGACCCTCGCTGTCGTTTTACGCTTAGTTTGGAATCGGTTGCGCAGATGGGTGAGAACAATATGGCGGTCTTGTGCGCCAGGTGTCACACGTGACTGGTCACTCCGCTGTCAAGACCAAACGCTACCAATAGCACTGTGACATTCTACCAGCCTTGACAGGGTGCTGTGGTTACAATTAACTCTCCTAGCAACTCCTCCCGATGAAATACCTGAATCAATAAGCCCAATGGTGGAATTACGCTGGTCATCATTTAACACAAACAGAGTTTTTATTCAAAAAGACTGTATATCCAGACTTTGGCGAAATCAAGTTACGAGAACTGCTTTGTAGTAAAAAATATGGCACATCGACCGATATAGGCCTGGTGTAGATACCATATTACATAAAGTCACAAAGGCCAGAATATAATGTCTAAAATGGTTAGTGCATGAGAGAAAAAAAACAAACTTTTTAGAGGCTCTCCTGAACAATTTAAAATATGGATATAGTCTTTTTTTTTTTTTTTAAAACCTCCACTACTGTTATTTTGATTGAATCATAAATGTGTCGAAGTTGACTTTGGTCTACTCGTGTTTCCGGCATTTTTGTCAAAAAGGATTTTTTCAGGTTCATTTTGCTAATATATTCATTGATCATAATGGGTTTTTTAGGATGGAGGGTGGAGAAAGTTATATGAAATACTTACATGTTATATGAATGTATTTATCATATCAGTAATACTTGTTGTTGGTAATGGGGTTACTATAAAATAGTAAATACAATAAAATAAAATCACTTTATTTACCCCAGGGGGAAATTTGTCTTTAGGGTCTATTCCGAGGATAGACTAGAATTACCCCGGCGTCAGCCGCAGTGCAGCGCTGCAAAGTGGGATGATTAAGGTCTTGAGAAAAAAACCCGGTAATTCCACCAGGATTATGACCCGCGACCTCTCGAACTAAAGGCGAGTGAGTGGCTAAACCGCTACACCACCGGCTCCCCTAATAATATAGTCTTTCTTTTTCTTCATCTTGTCATCTGATTAAGTTGTGACCATGTGACTGTTTACTTTGGTCTATTGATGTTTCCATCAGACCAGTAACGATGTAAAAAGACATAAAGAATAGGGTCAGTTGACTACTCAAATAGCTTCTGTTTGTTTGTTTTTTAAAAAGAAGAAAAGACAGAGAAGTGAAGATGCCAAAGCAAGCACAGCTTTTAAAGTCTATGGGATATTTCTAATCCAGGCATTTACTAAAGCATTGTCATGTTATAATTAATAGAAATACTCAAGACACTTAGGCCCATTCCACTGACAGTCATGCAGTGCTTGGCAACAATACGTTCATGGCTTAGGTTGACAGAGGGACAGACAGAAGGAGGAGATCTCCACATAATCCCCTAGTAACCCACTAATCCCTAGGCCATTGTGTGAGTGTGCGTGACTGTGTGTGGGTGTGTATGATTGTGCACATGTTTTTGAATAAGTCTGTGTTGATTTGTATTGTGTGTATAGATGTGTGGGTATAGATATGTGTGATGAGCGTACATTTCATTGTATGTGTGTGTCTAGGTAAATATGTAAGTAAGTGTGAAAGTTTGTGTGTGAGTGTGTGTGTGAGTGTGTATGTGTGTGTGAGTGTGTATGTGTGTGTGTGTGTGTGTGTGTGTATACTTGTGCACTAGTAGTGCACATCAAACCAATACCAAATAGCCCCCCAATTGATTATATCAAATATAACATTATAACTAACAACCCCCCCCCCCCCCCCCATATCCCTATCATCATGAGACTACTTTTCTTTGCAACGCATCAACTAATTCAACTCCTCTCCTTCCTACATCTCCTGATAAAATGACTTTCTATCTAATCAATGACAATAACCAGAGGGGAGATGATATGAATACAAAGGACTCCAAGAACCCACACACACACACACACAGTTACCATTTTAGAAACACACAAGATTATGATGATATAATAGATGCAGGATATTATTATTCAGCAAGACAAACCAAAAAACCAAAAAAAACAAAAATGAAAATCTACGAGTGGTGTGAAATGAAAGAGCTGTAGGAGAGGCTGGAGTGAATAATAACAATAACACGTGTGTAGTAGTGACAGTCACCGAGGACACAGGACAAAGTGGCACGGCACAAAGAGGTGCTGCATTCTTACATCAAGGAGTTAACGGTATATCATCATCCCTCTCCAACTGCACATCTTGCATCTTCAGGGGGGGGGCAAACACAATACATTATAAAATGAAAAAAAGGAAGAAAAAAAAGAGGGGAGGAGAAAAATAAATTAAAAATAAAAAACAAATTTCAATTTTTTTAAAATTAGAATAATGTCATGTATTGTTACATCGATAGATTGTTGCAGCAACTCAGGCACACGCAATAATTTTTTTACATTTTTTTTTAAATTTTATTTTTCTGAAATGGTGCCAATTTCATAAAATTGATACCAAAATAGTGTAAGTAGCCACATTATGTTTAAAGAAAATGGATCCTTTACAATGATAAAAAAAACCAAGAAATTGAAAAAAGTTTCTTTTTTTATATATTTTACCGCAAAATATTATTATTGTGCTGGTCGCAGTCTTGCACAAAGCCATCGATATATAAATACAAACAAAACAAAATCAAGAGAAGGTATGTTAATAAAAATTCATGAACAATTCTAAAAATAGTCGACAAATAATAATAATAATAATAAATGGCAATTTAATGACAAATCATAATTGCTCATCTAAAAATCATTCAGGAGAGGGAATGTTGACTGATGCGTTTCATATATCATGATATCTGTATGTGTATACATTCATATGCGTGGCAGTGCAAGCTAAAATCAATGCTGCAAGCATCTGATTCGATTCGCATCCCTTAAAAGTTGGTAAAACTACACAATGTCAAATCAAATCAAACAAACACACACACACATACAAATAAAATAAAATAAATAAATGATTTAAAAATCACTGACAGACCATACATGCAACTATTTCCTTCAGTGCTGGTGGTCGGGAAATACAAATGCCTATTTCAAACGTGAAATGACCATGATGCAATTTTGTCACTATTCTATTTTGGTCGGTTGACCTTTCCTTATAATACACTACACATGTCTTTTATTATACCTGATTGTATATATATATAGTAGATATATTATACCAATACTCAAAAAACAGTTCAATACAAATGTTTGAGCCTGATAAAATCGTTTCACTTGCCCACTATTTTGTTTTGGCGTTATTGAACCGCAGATATGAATAAAACAAATGGTACAACAACAACAATAACAACACAATGGAACTTTCAGTCTTTCAAATGCAACAGCAACAACAACAACAACAACAACAACAACAATAACACAATGGAACTTTCAGTCTTTCAAATGCAACAGCAACAACAACAACAACGACAACAACGACAACAACAACAACA
>JARFNW010138465.1:0-10629 GCA_031763155.1 Dirona albolineata | reverse complement strand
TGATTGTTTCCCTTGGAAATCGGGAATAACGAGAGCTCGGGAATAACGAGTATTTTTGCTTGGAACGGAGGCTCTCGCTATAACCGAGTTTCACTGTACTTAGGGACGTGAAAACACATTGATCTATCAAGAATTTGACTTCTTTCTTTTTCCTTTAAATATCAATTCCCCTTTATACCGCAGTGCAGGGCCAGTTCCATAGAACATAGAACTGGAAGTGCTCTGGATCAAGAATCGAAGATAAACAGACCAACCCACTGTGTCTAGTGGGTAGAATTTAATTTTTTTTGGACAAAACCCATGTGACAACAATCAAGGGGAATAATCCATCAATAATTGGTGGTACCAAGAGTCATCTCCCATCAATTAATAAAATCATGGTCAGTATGATATAAATGCGGTGCCTAAGGTATCGAAACACCCTGTGTACATATACTATGCACCCAAATCCCAATCATGACAATGACCACTTTTACTTATTTCTGAATGCACTGAATGAAATAAACATTTCGTATTAAAAGACAACAACAGCAAATGGTCAGCTAGTAAAATAATATCAA
This sequence comes from Dirona albolineata, assembly GCA_031763155.1. Lineage (NCBI taxonomy): Eukaryota > Metazoa > Mollusca > Gastropoda > Nudibranchia > Dironidae > Dirona > Dirona albolineata. The sequence goes on along the minus strand of JARFNW010138465.1, from coordinate 10,069 downwards.
AATTTATTACTTTATAAAAACATAAAAATTCAATGGCCAATGAACACGCTAGATAACAATGATATAATATATATTACGACTGTATTACTCATAGTTGCATATTAGCTTCCGATAAAAACATGACCAGTCGGTAAGTAGGCAAAAAAAATCAACATTTAAAATAAAAAAATATTTTCAACAGATGTTAAATTCAAAGATAAACCATTTCTAGTTTTAGGATTCAATTCAAATTGAACAAGTCAACCAACCCCTCTGATGTGTCCTTATTCTGGCAGTTTGGTTTCTCATATAAACCCAACCCATATCCTCAGTAAAAATCCTTTAAAAGTATAATAATAATAATAATAATAATAATAATAATAATAATAATAATAATAAATAATAACAACTATTTTGAAGGTCAAAAGCCACTTATGAAAACAAAACTTTCACAATCAATTTAGGATAATATAACATATCTGAGCGAGGCTATTTCAAAAGATCATTCTATGACGTAGATATGCAGTAAGTAGGCCTACACACATTACCTTGATATTTCTTTCAATCAAAAATGACTTTCCATCCAAAATAGCAGAAGCACTAGTGGTATACGTATGAGCAAAAAGTAAAAAATAAAAAAGGATTTTGATTGGTTGGGTACCGTACCAATACCATCCACATGAATGACCAAATCCTAGAAAGTTGGTTTGGTTAAGGTGAAATAGAGAGACCCAGTTAGCCTCCTCCAATTTGGTTGATTGTGACAAATGACGGACAATCTGCATGATCTATTTCTAATTTAAAAATTTTGTCGAGATTTATCACATAGTTGCCACTTTAAACCAATCCCAAAGTAGGAATGCGGAGCACGGCATCTCAAATTAGTCAAATGCAGGTCGAAATAAAAATTATAAATACTTATATTGATGGCAGACTTAAGCGATTCTCCACTTAGGTGAGATAAAGATAGGTGCCGGTATGTCGGATACGAGGTTGCCAGTTTGGAAGAACCTAAATTCAAGCAAGTAGTAGTTTTTGATAAAATGGCTTCAGTTTTAGCAATTAAAACCTGTGTCATGACTCAAATGACTGGAAAAGAAAATCTTATTTTTCAATATTTCATGGTGATGATATCAGGTCCCTGTACTCATGTCAGAACTAAAAATTGCACCAACTAAGGTTGGAAGCTAGTCTGCTATATTGTAACAAATTTTGACTTTCATCGCACACTTCCTTTGTTTCTAATCTGAAACGTCAGTGCTGGAAAAGGCATTGAAAACAATGAACACGAGCAAGGTGAAACATAACACATAACACAATTGGCATTGACTAATATGTGTGTGTACAGTTTGCAGCACTGCTTGCAACTGCTACGGTACAACAACACGCATTCATCAAATTGGTCAGGCAGAGGGATACAGTTGGATGAGTCTACTAACTATTCCAGGGGAAATGTAACAACATAAATATAAGAGAAATAAAACAATATCCTTCGAATCTGACTTCTTTAGTGGAGGGGAATGCGGCTTGTTCTATGATCCCAATGAAACCGTGTTGTTGTTGACTCTCATTCTCAACAAGGAGCAAAAATTCACTCACTGTTAATGTTAATCAAGTACATTGTTCTATATATACAGTACTTACACACCATTTGTGATGTTTGACACACCACACAAGACCCACATTCAGTACCACTATCCCCGTGTGATTCATCCATTGCCATGTGATAGATTTAGAACTTAGACCAGGGCTGGACAATAATATTAATATAATCACAATTTTCGTTTTCCAGGTGCCACATGGTCAGGAAGCTAAGCGTCAAACAGGTCGAAAAGTTAAATGTACAATCATCAGTCATCATCAATATATAATAGGTCTATATATCGTATACCATAACCCGATCATGTCTCAATTCATGTACACCATATATGATAGTGACATATGATGATGATAGTGATAGTGATGATAGGGTTATGTTTCCTCTTGTAAAATAAAGAAATGAATGGTACAATAATTTCACTAGGCTTGAGTTGACTCATGGCCGAGTAGCCTAATTGCAGGCTCGTGGTTGCACTAGACTGTTGTTATTGTGATAATCCCCTCTCCGAACTGTGACATTTGCAAGAAGAACAACCCTCCGACAACTTGGACTGACTGCTAATACTGTAACCACTGGCTTTCTTCACACTTTCTTCGTCTCTATCCGACAATCGACACTTACTGTTAATACTGGCTTTCCTCACACTATCATCTTTCTCCACGTTATCAATTCTAAAAACTCTCTTTCTTCTCCAGCGAAATCTATCATTTCTGCTACGAGAGTGACGCATACCTTCCCGTTCCCTACAGCAATCTACATGGACACGGTGACCTTGAGAAGATGACCTACTACTATCCCTTGAACGAGACCTTGAACTTTCACCATACCCGTCCGTCTCTTGTCTACCTAGACGTGTTTCATCCTCCCGCGGGTGCTTACACTCACTATCGCGCAAAGAACATCCTTGGCTACTGTTACTTCCCCTAGTCGCTCGTGCTAACCAGACATTCTGCGCAGTGAGTCTTTCTTCACGATGTGAACCACAGCCTTGACTGAATCTTGGCATCCTTTCCCTCTCGACTTCTTCACTCGACCGTCGCCAATTCCTCCCCTCTCTGTTGTGACGACTACGACTGTGAAAGTTGTAATCCACGCTTACTCGTTTCCTGGGGGACATTCTTCTACCACTACCTTCAAATGGTGACCTGGGTCGACGATGACTCGAGGGAAACGATTGGCGCCGGCTGTCGCTTCCAGGTCTATGCCCAATTCCGCTTCCCACGGGAGACCTTTGACGATTCTTTAATGAAACAGGGGATCGTTGCTTTTCTTTGTTTGAATCCGTTTCTCGCTTACTTCGACTGCTATTACAGTGAGTTGACCTGGAACTAGAAGTCGAAGGCTTGCCGTCTTCAGATGGACCTTCTTTCCTCTCTGTGTTACTGTGGCTAGACCTCGACATTCTACCGTCTGTACACTGAACTTTAGATGGATTCCTCTCGGGGCTCGACTGAGACAAAGATCTCAATCTTTTGCAAATGTTCTCTTTTGTCTTGCATTTCCCACCTGTCTTGGCCGTGGCCGATGTGGGCGGAGTATAAACCCTCGCCATTGGAGAGATCCCATGACTGGCGGCTTTTCTGCTGGCAAAATTCTTTCCCCTCTTTGCCGACATGGTCTTGGCCCCGAGAATGACCTTGCTGCAGCCTCCTTGTGTGATATGCAAAGGACTGTCATCACCCGTTTTATCCTCTACGTCTGGGTGACGTGCCCGATGCTTCCTGTCATCATTATCTCCTTCAGTCGCAACAGCTGTGTCTTCCTCATCTTCATCCAAAATCTCTCCATCTTCCATGGTATCACTGTCCACACAAGCGTTTGTATTACTATTACTGGCAGCAACACATATATTGTGCCCGACCCTCTTCTCACAACTTTCATGTCCTTGGTCTCCATCATTCCTGTGGTCTAAATTACTGACTGCGTCATTCTCTTGCCAATCTGTATCATAGCTTTTATCAAGATCCAGTCTGCGTGTTACTTTCTTAACATTATGCACAAATTCAGCCTGGTGGGACATCAACAATGGATCTGGGCCACTCCCCTCTTGAAGACAAAGGGGTCTTCTATCAAGACTAGAATTTCTGCCACAATTTCTCGTGACAACTGTCTCTGACTGACATCTACCAACGACCTCCCCTTTAACTTTGCCCCTTTTATTTCTATCACTTGTCTTTCTGCTGTCCTTGTAACCTTTTGCACTGTCTGCCGATAAATGCACTGCTCTACCTTTACCTCTTGGTGACTGCCGCAAACCGCAGGCTGACTCTGACTCAGAAGGACAAAGTCGTCTCAAGAATACATTACTCTGTTCCTTACTTGCACTGCCGCACGACCCGATAACAATGCTTTCACATGCACTATTTTCTTCGACAATCTTAACAGACTTTCGTGGACTTGTTGAAACAAGCTTCAAACTTTTCTTTGACTGGTCTTCCCCAAAATCCCAGCGAGTTTCTTCTTCCTCTGGTATTTCATCGGCATGCGTTTTGCTGACACTTTTCCTTGCCGACATTTGTCTGGTGTCATGACTATCTTGCATTCTCTTCACAGGAGTTCGCTTCGGACTCAGAACATTTTGGTCACTGAGAGATTTCTGGGCAAGTCTCATGCCTCGTGCGGGGGACTTGAGTCCTAAACTTTCTTCTCGTCCCTTTGTCCTGGGAGATCGTCGCACACCCTGCAATGCTTCATTGGAAATCACACCTTTCACAGATGGAGACCTAAGAAGGAGCCTTTCTGACTGTCGTGGTGAAAAAGCAGAAGCGCCAATCCCTTGATTCAATGCCCCATGTTTCACAGGAGTCTGGCATTCATCGTCATCTGAGCTGCTGTCATTGCCTTCACAAGAAGAGCTGTCACTTCCACTACTACTACTACTACTACCGTTACAGTTCAACGCAAAACTTGTCTTGACTAGTTTCAACCGTTGCAGTTCCTGAAGAGTCAAAAGCCGTGAAAGTTTCTTACCAGCGACAATGTCAGTATTAGAGACGGATGGATCGACAGGGTCAACCTGAAACATCCCTTCGCTGCCGTCCTCATCACAGAAGCCATGACCAAGAACTGGAGTCCTCACGTCTTCATGGCACGAATCGTGAGAATCACTGGTCCTGTTCAACGGAGACCACAATGCATCTTTGGGGCTCCTCATATGTGATGGGGTGGAAAATCTGGGCGACGGTAGGGAAAACGGAGAAAACCCACCTACCGATAAATGGGATGAGATGGAGGCTGTCCTTGAACTCCCCCGGGCAGCTCGGATGTGTCTTTGGTGTTCCATGACATCGCGGTCAAACTCGGACAAACTATTCGATTCGATCAGACTCATCTCATCCCAACTCTTAAGCGGGGTCTTTCCAGAGACTTTCTTTCCAGAACCTGTTGCACGACTGAAGGGTGGACTAGACTTGGATGGTTCTGTATCTTCGCTATCAGATCCATGTTCACTTTGATCCTTTCTTACGACAAAAGTCGTGTCTAGAGGGTCTTCCTCAGTGTCGCTACCGTCCGAATCATCTGATGAGCTCAGGTACAAGTCACACTTAATCTGCTTCAAGGGCAATTCCGATTTTCCACCAGTGCCACTGCCTGAGGGGACATCATTACTGGGCAAGTCAAACACCCGTCTCCTCTGAAATTTTGGTGACTCTTGGATGGTGGACAGACAGTTGAAGTAACCCAAACCTTTGGACGGACTGTCTGGACTGCAAGACTCTCCACCTCTTCGTGCACAATTTCCCAAACCACCTCGCCCACCCTTGGCACTAATGGAATCGTTCTTGCCACTCCAATTATCCAACGGATGAGAACTCGACTCCTCACAAGGTCTGTCAACTGGGTCACTGGTGCTGTCCGGTTCTGGCGACTTTAAAACGTGGCCACTATTCCATCGAGTAGGATTAACACTCGGCTGGCCAGAATTGCATTTTTCAGATGACGGGTCCCGGTCGGCAATTTGAACACTTGATGATGTCACTTTGCAGCTGTTTGGGGAGTTGCCAACACTCACCACTTCCTCAGACTCTTCAGATTTTGAAACAATCTCGCTAGAAGAGGAATTTTGCGGCCGTTCCTCCCCTGCCTGCCCCTCGTTTTTAGATTGAATTTTTCCATTGAAAGAAAGCCCTTCAGATTTTGAAAGAATCTTGCTAGAACTAGAAGTGGAATTTTGCGTCTGTTTCTCCCCTGCTTGCCCCTTGTTTTTAGACTGAATTTTTCCACTGAAAGAAAGCTCTTCCGGACGGATGTGATGATGTGAATGAGATTTGTTTCCCTGAGACGACGGATGCGTACTCATTTTTATATTGAAAGACTGATGCCAAACAGACTCATCCATCAAAGTAGTTTCTTTTTCTATCACTTTCTTTGTTGGGCTGGTGGGAAGACTTGAGGTCAATTTGTGATCTTTTTCTCTATCCTTTCCCGCTTTAGCAGACTCCCTCTCACAATTTGAACTGACCTCTCTGTTTTCACAAATATTTGGAGAGGGTGCAGGCTCTACAGGTGTAACATTTTCTTCATTCACAGACATCAAACTTTTACTCTTTATATGCATGGCAGACTGTTTTAAACAAGAGGCTAATTTTTTGCTATTTTCTACAGACTTGCTCGCCATTTCCTCCTTAAAAACGGACAGGTCTTTCTGAAAAACTTCCTCAAACGCCTTCTCTACTATGGGCCTCATGACGCCATCCCTGACCCTATCCCTACTCTCCAAACTAACACCATCCCTACTGCCCAAACTAACACCATCCCTACTGCCTAAACTATCCCTACTGCCCAAACTAACACCATCCCTACTGCCCAAACTATCCCTACTGCCCAAACTATCCCTACTGCCCAAACTAACACCATCCCTACTGCCCAAACTATCCCTACTGCCCAAACTATCCACAGTGTTAGAAGACTCTTCATCCATGGCTTGTGGATCAATGGGTGGAGCCTTTTCGTTGTTGCTAGCCCGACTCTCTTGCTCCTGTCTTTTCTGTTGGGACGTACTCAAAGGTTCTGAACCCACACCATTCGGGACTACATCAGAATCTACCTTTTTGTCTTTGATGGACGATGCACTGTTTGAGGCGGATTGAGACGATGATGATGCGCTGTGTAAAAGTTCAGGCTCCCCTCGGATGTGTCTGAAATGTGTGTTGACCTCTTTCACCTCCTTGCGTACCCCAGGAGGAATAAACTCTGATGGCACGGAATGAGCTTTGAAGGGACTGACGATGGTGGCACATGTGGCTTCCTCTTCGCCTAACACGATCAGGTTTGGAGTGCACAAAACGGTACCAGACGAAGTGCGTGTAGTGGTGTTCGAAGCACCTGCGTCTCTATTTCTATTATCACCCTGCAATCTGGCAGGTGCTGATTGCTTGACGACTACAAGACGAATTTTTGATTTTGGTGGACTGAGGTTAGTATTGTCTTCGCAATTGTATAAACCACCACTACCTGGCCACAGACCGTCAGATTTTAGCAGAGAACGACGATTCCCATTTTTAGAGCCGGTTCTGAACACCGATGACTTCTGAGATTCGTTTGAAGTGCTTTCTGTTGTTTTAGAATTGCTTGAATCTTTGCTGCTTGCTTCACCAGATGCAGAGCCACCACTATTTCCCTCAGAGGCTGAAGAAGATGAAGAAGAAGTACTGGTGGACTCTTGCGTACTAGGATTGGAATCAAACTTGCTATTGCTACTATCTAAAATATGTTTCTCTCCATCGCCCATGAAAGCCGTTTGAGGCGGCAAAGGGTAAGAGGTTGAATCTGAACCACTTTGAAAATCTGAAATAGGGAAAGCCCTGACTGTGTCCGAAGAGATGGCGTTGTTGCCATTTCCAGAAATCTTTTTAGCTCTGGGTTGATTTGAAATGTCAACCATGGAGACGGACGAATCGTCCATGACAGTCGTTGATTCTCTATTTTCAAACGGCCACGTCTGATTGGTTAACATTTGACTGTTGGTATTGCTGGCATGCCCACCAGCTTTAGGGCTGTCAGTGCCTGTGAAAATCATTTTGGAAAACGGAATGCTGGCGTTGGACGAGGGACTGAAACAACCTTGGTTGGAAATCACGCAACTCGTCAATTCTATTCCCTGTTCTGTCTTTTGGGAGTCATTCCGGAACAGACCAGATACGTCGGATGGTTTCACACAAGAGTCATTCCGACACAGACCGGATACGTCCGATGGTTGGACACAAGGATTTTTTACTGCAACGACATCTGAAGTTAAGGTTTTCAAACTGTGACTTTGAGAAACAACACTGGCGTCCTTCTCATCCTTGCCGTCAGCTTTTCCTGTCGACTTAGCAGGAAGAGTTGATGCTTTAGACTGGGTTGGTTGTGATAATTTACGATACTCCGCATTTGGGTCAGACTTAGCCAAACTTTTGGATTTCTCCGTTTTCGCACTCTTACTGGATATTGCACTGGAAACTTGAATGGCACCCGTTTCTTTCAATCTTGGCTCTTGCAATTTATCTTTATCTGCGCTTAATTCTTTAGTTTTAATTTCACGACCTGATCTTTTATCAGATTTTAATTCATTCCCATTTTTTACATCCTGTCCCACTGTTCCCTTGACCCTGACACATTTATTTGATACTTTTGATGTTGATGTTTTACCATTGGCTGTTTTACCACACGTCCCAAATTCAGACTGAACATCAACTGTTTCAGAAGCGACATCATCTGATATTGTTCTTTGCTCATTCTCACCCCCGTTTCTCTCTAAATTTCGACTTAAATTACCACTACCACTCTCTGTCGTCCCACCCTTCAACCTGGTTTGTGAATCTGATTCAATTACTTTGTCAAATATTGGGGATATAGAATCTCTATCTCTGCCATTTTTCCTTTCATTGTTCCTGTTTCTTCTCTCCTTACGATTTCTATTCTCATCTGTTGCTGCTCTATTTCTTCCTGACTTGCCACTATCTAAATAACCATTTCCGTTGCCAAGTTTAGAACCTGCTTGTGTATGCTTAGACGACGTCGATTCTGACACATGCTGAACTGGAGGTGAATCTGATTCAACTCTCCCACAAATTGCTTCCTTACTACTGCCACTTCCCTCGGCAGGCCGAGTCGGTTTTTCAATCAAGTCTTTTGACCTGTCCGTTTGTTTTCTGTCTTTTGGATTGGGTTCATCATGTGAATATGACTTTTCTTTCGAGGTCCTCAAACTCCTTGATTTTTTGCCTTCCCCCACTCGTTCCGATTTCCTGCGGTCCGATTCTTTATCGGCCCGCAACGTCGGATCACTGCTACTCTGAGAAGGAAGAGTCCTGCTTTTGTTTAAAGGTTTGATAGAAGACGGACTGTGTCGTTCTCTATGATTTATCTGGGATGAGCTCGGCTGAACCCTTAGTGGCGATTTGCTGGAGGGAAATCTCTTCTCATTGTCTGGGTGTGACTTGGTTGAAAATTGCCTGTATGTCTTGGATTCTTCATTAGAGGGGAGGCTAGTCTCATGTAATTTGACCTGAAGTTCCTTGATTGTATTCCTGCCAACAATGAATAAATAAATAAAATCGACATTACTAAGTAGATGAGCTAATCATCAATCCTCTGGATACAACTAGGAAAAAAAGTCATAAAGGGCCCTAGAAAAAAAGTCATAAAGGGCCCTAGAAAAAAAGTCATAAAGGGCACTAGAAAAAAAGTCATAAAGGGCCCTAGAAAAAAGTCATAAAGGGCCCTAGAAAAAAGTCATAAAGGGCACTTGAAAAAAAAGTCATAAAGGGCACTAGAAAAAAGTCATAAAGGGCACTAGAAAAAAAGTCATAAAGGGCCCTAGAAAAAAAGTCATAAAGGGCCCTAGAAAAAAAAGTCATAAAGGGCACTAGAAAAAAAAGTCATAAAGGGCACTAGAAAAAAAAGTCATAAAGGGCACTAGAAAAAAAGTCATAAAGGGCCCTTGAAAAAAAAAGTCATACACGGCCTTGCGGCTCATAAAGGCAATGTAATGTGAACACTAGTTTCATCAGGATGAAGGAAAAACAGCCCATCAACTATCAGATCTCTTCCACAGCTGTGAGCTGGTAGTCACCAACGGCATTTATTAAAGTGTAGCAAATTCACCAAGGACCATAACCAAATGCAGAAATTAGGAATCAAACTATTTGACCGCCATCAAATCTAATTGATATTTGTACTTGTCTCCAATTAAAAAACAACGAAGATAGATATTCTCTAAATCGATTCCTTGAAAAATTGTTTTTAGTGAGGCCATTTTTCCTTTTTCCTATAATAAATTAAGCATTTGTATTTTTTTTCTTACATATATATTGACATGTTCATAAAGAGTATCTCCACTACGTAACATTGTAAAATTTCTAACATTACTCAAGTATACTACATATAACTAACATGACCACTAAACCGTTTTACTGAGGATGACATGAAACAAGACACTGCAACACACTTAGCACTCAGATGTTACCTTACCTCCATCGACCAGGCACAGCTTGGGGGGGGGGGGGG
>JARFNW010138432.1:0-10630 GCA_031763155.1 Dirona albolineata | reverse complement strand
TTCACGCTATTACCGTCATTATCGATAATAGGTAATTTTGCGTTCTTTGTCCTATTGACAACTATCAAAGTTGGCTTGGACATCCAAAATTACTCCAGAATGGTGCATATCATTCTTTTAATCCTTCAGTTTGAATATTCACTCTATGTAATAAGTTCTATATGACTGATGTCTCCCCATCCATTAGAAAGCTACAGCACTAGCATACAAAAACAATACGATAGCACTGGCAGGTGTTAAGGTCATTGACCGGTCAACAACACAGCAATACAATGTGTGTGTCAACTAGTGCAGTACCATCAATACACGATGGTATTTGGTATTTTGTTTGTTGCGTGTGTTACTCATAAAAATAGACACAAGGTGGGGGACTACAAATTCAAGACTTTTTCAAGACTTAAGATCTGTTTTGCCAAAATACCCCCTATTTTCATTGATTTTCAAGACTTTTTAAAGTCTTAAATCCACATTCTCATTTTCAAGGCTTTTCCAAGACTTTAAGACATGCGTACGGACCACGAGTTACAACAAAAGGGCCTATGAAAGACAAGCCCTGACTTAAGCCTGAGAGCAAATGGTGACAAACTGTAATTGTGCTTTTCCTACCATTTTCTACATGATGGCCGAAAGACAAGCCCTCACTCAAGCCGCCAAGCTGGGCCAGATTACTCAGGTTGAACATTGACTCCTGGGATATTCTGTTGTCCAGCTCCTTCTTTAGATTGTGTCTCTGTTCCCTCTCCTGGGCCAGGGAAGACAGGGCCTCTTCCAGCTTCTTCCCCACGATGCCCTTCAGACTGTCCAGTTCGTCCAGTTGAAGGTGGAGGTCTTCCAGCTCTCCCTGAAGGCGATGGCTTTCGTGCTTTGTCGCCTCAAAGTCTACCTGGTTCTGTTTCAGCACAGATACCTACAGACAAAACAACAAGTGATATCCATTTTCAAAACACGTCAACTTATAGCAGTTCCAATTGTCATTGCCTATCAATAAATAGCACAATTTAATGGAAGAAATTATAAATAAATACATGAAATAAGAAATAGAAACCTTGCACCTCCAAATAAAATACCAGAAACTCTAAATTTTGTACACCGTCAAGGACAAACAAAAAACCAACAACCCACCCATGTGAATAAGTCAACCCTCCATTATGTTCATAGAATGACAAGAGGTTGTTCCAAAGCCCCCAACTAGATGCCTCAAGGAGTCATGTCTAACCCTCCATTATGTTCATAAAATGACAAGAGATTGTTCCAAGCCCCCAACTAGATGTCTCAAGGAGTCATGCCCAACCCTCCATTATGTTCATAAAATGACAAGAGATTGTTCCAAGCCCCCAACTAGATGTCTCAAGGAGTCATGTCCAACCCTCCATTATGTTCATAAAATGACAAGAGGATGTTCCAAGCCCCCAACTAGATGTCTCAAGGAGTCATGTCTAACCCTCCATTATGTTCATAAAATGACAAGAGATTGTTCCAAGCCCCCAACTAGATGCCTCAAGGAGTCATGTCCAACCCTCCATTATGTTCATAAAATGACAAGAGGTTGTTCCAAGCCCCCAACTAGATGCCTCAAGGAGTCATGTCCAACCCTCCATTATGTTCATAGAATGACAAGAGATTGTTCCAAGCCCCCAACTAGATGCCTCAAGGAGTCATGTCTCATCTTAAAAGGTTTATTGCCATCTCTACTGATGTCTGTGTGAACATCCTTCCCACACTAGGATTATTAGAGCCAACACACATGTCTGTCCATGGGGTCGTGAACCAACACTCCCTTACATCACATATATATATATACAATAGACTCCGCCAAAGTGCTCGGTTGTTGGGAGACAAAAAACGTGCACTTAAGCGAACCATGCACTTAGACGAAAATGAAAATGGCGGCCATGGTGGGCGGGGTTGTGACATATCATGATCACTTAATAAGGAGCATGTCTTCAGCATCTGTCAACTGATCAATAACTCCGCCTTCTAACCAATTGAATTTAACCTGTGTCAAGAAATCATCTTTTTCAAAAGAATCGATTCCACTCACACAATGGGCAGTACCATTCTAATGTTTCACTGATCAAAAACTCAAACCAAAATGAAAACACCACATGAAGGAAAACAATAGCCCCATTGAAAGCCAATCAGTGTACATCGCGAAAAAATGCATGAGACTAAACAATGAAACACATAATCCTTGACGATCATTGGGAATGTCTCATCCCTTTATAGAAGGCAGTTGTGCAATAATTTCCCGACCGATTGTTATGTCAGTGTCGGTCTAACAAGCCTGGAACAATGCGGCAGGTAAAACAATCCCTAATATTGCGTCTCTAACCAAAATGAAGGGTTGTGATTTAATAGGAATCTGGCTGATAGATTACATTCCTGGTTTTGTTTAAAAAGTTAGAAAAAATTTAATTTTGATTACAAATGTCAGGTAAATTTGGGTCACTGAGAACAAAAACGTGCTCTTAGGCGGAGTCCACTCCGAGCAACCATGTACTTAGAGGGGTAACTTTTCATTGGTTTTGTGGCCAAACCATGCACTTCGGTGAACTGTGCACTTAGGCGGAGACTACTGTACTGTATATATATAAATATAGTAAAAGCATTCCAAGTTCATAGGTCGCCAAAGCTAGTAGTTGGAAGGGAAGAGGATTTGGAAATACAATATAAAATACCTTCTACTTTTATAAGATTTGGAAATACAATATAAAATACCTTCTACTTTTATAGGATTTGGAAATACAATAAAAAATACCTTCTACTTCTTCTATCCCTTCGTAAATTCTTTTGCCCAGCCTGCAATGACATACTGACTCTTACCTGTTTTTGAAATGAGATGTTTTCCTCCTCCAGTTCAGCATAGTCTAGAAGGTTCCGGTGTTCACGCACTTTAAACTCCTTCAGCTCATGTCTCAGCTGTTGTCTTTGGTTTTCTAACATCTCGAGCTAAAACACAAGTAAAAATAAGGAAATATCAATTAGCATGTCTAAAAATGGAATATATATAAAACAGACATTCTAGAATTCGAATGTTTGATCTATAAATGAAAATTATAAAGATCTGGAACGTCACCTGTTACTATTTGTATACAATGTGCAAAGATCTGGATTGTCACATGTTACTATTTGTATACAATGTACAAAGATCTGGATTGCCACCTGTTACTATTTGTATACAATGTACAAAGATCTGGATTGTCACTTGTTACTATTTGTATACAATGTACAAAGATCTGGATTGCCACCTGTTACTTTTCCTATTTGTATACAATGTACAAAGATCTGGATTGTCACCTGTTACTTTTCCTATTTGTATACATTGCACAAAGATCTGGATTGTCACCTGTTACTTTTCCTATTTTTATACAATGTACAAAGATCTGGAATGTCACCTGTTACTTTTCCTATTTGCATACAATGTACAAAGATCTGGAATGTCACCTGTTACTTTTCCTATTTGTATACAATGTACAAAGATCTGGAATGTCACCTGTTACTTTTCCTATTTGTATACAATAATTTACCAAGGAAGTGTTACCTGATGACTCATGTCATATAAAAGGAAGTGTTATCTGATGACACATGTCATATAAAAGGAAGTGTTACCTGATGACTCATGTCATATAAAAGGAAGTGTTACCTGATGACTCTTGTCATATAAAAGGAAGTGTTACCAGATGACTCATGTCATATAAAAGGAAGTGTTACCTGATGACTCATGTCATATAAAAGGAAGTGTTACCTGATGACTCATGTCATATAAAAGGAAGTGTTACCTGACGACTCATGTCATATAAAAGGAAGTGTTACCTGACGACTCATGTCATATAAAAGGAAGTGTTGCCTGATGACTCATGTCATATAAAAGGAAGTGTTACCTGATGACGTCATGTCATATAAGGATGTGTTACCTGATGACTCATGTCATATAAAAGGAAGTGTTACCTGATGACTCATGTCAGAGGTTTCACCATTCAGCCTCTCATTCTCCGTGGTCAGCCGCTGTAAGTTGGTGCGAGTCGACTTGAGGTCCTGCTCCAGGTCAGAGATGGACGACTGATAGTTCTCCTCCCTCTTAGCCGTCTCCTCCATGAACTTCTCCTCGTCGTGGATGTCACTCTCATTATGACGCTTAAAGGAGCTCTGATGCGTGGAGAGAGCCTGATGGGAATACAAAAAAGTGGATGAATAAATGATGGTAAGAGCCTGGTGGGCATAACAAGAAAGTGGATGAATTTAATGATGGTAAGAGTCTGATGGGCATAACAAGAAAGTGGATGAATAAATGATGGTAAGAGTCTGATGGGCTTAACAAGAAAGTGGATGAATAAATGATGGATGAATAAATGATGGTAAGAGTCTGATGGGCATATAACAAGAAAGTGGATGAATAAATGATGGTAAGAGTCTGATGGGCATATAACAAGAAAGTGGATGAATAAATGATGGTAAGAGCCAGAGATGGGTATTATAACAAGAAAGTGGATGAATTTAATGATGGTAAGAGCCAGAGATGGGTATTATAACAAGAAAGTAGATGAATTTAATGATGGTAAGAGCCAGAGATGGGTATTATAACAAGAAAGTGGATGAATAAATGATGGTAAGAGCCAGAGGTGGGTATTATAACAAGAAAGTGGATGAATTTAATGATTTTTGTAGTCATTGAAAATAATGACCATCTTGCTTTCTCCCAGTTACAATGCATTAAAATCTTTCACACCAAACACCCTACAAAAACACAAAAATGAACAACTTGCGCATTACAATTACAACATATATGATGTATACTCAGAGTAACAAACACAACAGTGGCAGTGATGCAACTAATCTCTAGTGACATGGTACAAAACCTTTTATGATACAGGCATTGTATTTTATACTCATTTTCAAAATCGTGAAGCAATTTGCATTCCAAGCATACTTGAACACTTGGCTTGACTGCTATGTATAATATAATGTGTATAAAAAATGTGAACTCTCTCTGTCCCTCAGACACACACCTGACCGTCCCATCACACATGCACACTGTCTCATGACAGCCTTAAGCAAGTCACACCCTTTGCTTTCCCGTCTAGATTTCCCTACCCTTGAATGGCCACAGGTAGGAATAGGAAAGGAGGCTGTAGAACATTCCTTAGGTAAACAGTGAAAAGGTGTGTGTGTGTCTGTGTGTGTAAGTATTACAATGTGCACATTATTATAAACTTGTGTCCGACATCTAGAGGACCAAAGAATGACGACATCTAGAGGACCAAAGAATGACGCACGTTAACCCAATTGTCACACACCCATCATACCATAGAGACAATAAAAGCAAACAAAACAAAAAGTTTGGTAAAATTTTCATGAAAATCAAAGTAAAAAAGAAAGACAGAAAAGACTTGCAACCACATCAATTGACGACATTATTAATTCTATGGAAACTTTCAAACATAGTTTTGAACTTTATTTTTATAATAATGCTACAGCTACATTCCAGTATATATTCGTTTTTTCTTTGGACAAGAAATCTTTAAAGAAGAATGTAAAAATGCAGACCTTAAGAGAGAGAAAAATAATAATTATTATAAATAATAATAATAATAATAATATATATTGTATATAGCGCTTTATATACTTTTATGTCGAAACCTCAGTGCACTTTAAAATAAATGGAGGGGAAGGGGGAGGGGGGGTTGTTAGTACAACAAACAATTGTTGATATAAAAAAGAATCAAGAATCAAACCCCCTACACGAATGCAACAATCAAAAACGTAGAATGACTTTTAAAGATCTAAGACAGATATATTTAATAAAGAGAGGTGAGTTTTGGGCTGCCATTTAAAGCTGGTCTCACTACTTGTGAGCCTTAGCGGTGGGGAAGGGAAATTCCAAACAGGTGGACCTACTTTCCTAATTTAATATGTATGTGATTCATACACTTTGTTGTCCTATTAATTAAATGTTATGTTTATATATCAAACGATTGTTAATCATCATAAGTTTGTGGCATTGCTGAGATAGTGGAAAACAATAGATTAGCATATATATTACCTTGGGTGGGAGATGGTGGTATTCACAATTATGTCATCAATTCTCATATATATAATATAAATTTTAGCTCGATATATATATGAAGTGCACTGTGACCATTTAAACAAGAGAGCATTACAAACAGATACACAACATACAATGTCACAGCTAAGTAAAAATAAATTTTAAATAGGGCAATTTGAAAACTTTCAATATATTGAAATTGAAGACAGATAAAATAGTTTTACAAGTCTTTCAATCATCTTGTTTTTATATTTGGTCATTGAATAGTATGTTTAAATTTGCCTCTCTTTATTTGGTGTGTACACACCATCTTTTTTTCCATTTTGTTATTTTGTAAAAATATAATGCACTATTATTATTATATCATTTATATACAACTATTATTATTATTATATCGTTATTAATATATATACAATTATTATTATTATTATTATTATATCGTTATTAATATATATATATATATACAACTATTATTATCATTATTAATATAATATATATATATATACACACAACTATTATTATTATTATTATTATTAAAATTGTCATTATTATTATTATTATTATAATTATAATTGTCATTATCATTATTATTATCATAAAATTGTTACTATTATTATCATTATTGTTATTATTATTATTCATTATTATTTTTGTTATTGTGATATATACATTACTAGTATCATTATTATTATCGTTATTATTCTACACATTATTAGTATCATTATTATTATTGTCGTCATTATTATCATTGACATCATAAAATTGTTATTATAATTATTATTATTATTATCATCATCCTTATATTATTATTATCATAAAATTGTTATTATTATCATTATTATCATTATTATTATTAGTCATTATCATTTTTGTTATTGTGATTTTATACATTTTTAATTTAGTATCATTATTATTTATTGTCGTCATTATCTTTTTATTAATTATTACTGTTCATACAAAAAGACACCGGCAGAAAGATTCAGTCATTAGGCAGTCACTTTAAAACACTTCCTCTCCCTTTGTCATTTTTATGATCAATTATGCTGAGAAGGAAAAAAATAAAAATAAAGTTGACTAAAACTGAGCTAGAACTACCACCAGCAGAGAAAAAAGAGGGTTACCACTTGTAGATTATATGAACTGATGACGTGCTTAAAAACATAAAAAATATCAGAGGTCTGAACTCTGAATATCTTTGTATCTAGACTTCTAGAATAGGCATTCCAGTTTGAGTTAGTTCTGTTCTATGTAGAGTAGATTCGGGGAAATTGGTCGACCTTTGACATGCTTTTCTGTTCATTGGCTGTATGACAGTTACCAGTAGAGTGTGCTCGATTCCGATTCATGAATCGATGTTGGCGATTCTCGATTCAGAGTTCATTAATTTTATCGACTCCAGAGTCGGAACTGTCAACAATTCTGACTCTCTCCCCGAACCAAGGTTTGACGCTCAATCTAAATCATTTGAAGTTGGACAGCTGCGTCGTCTGTCGTCATGTACACGTTATTGAAGTCCCGCCCACCCCTCCCTGTGTATCTAACATTTCCAGTTCGCATGCCAGTATCACTTGTCTAATCTAATGTCAACTCTGTGTTATCACCCCCCCCCCCCCACACACACACACCTTAAAATTGACAAGCATCTTTGATGAAAATAGTTACAGGCGGCATATCGGTGTATGGACTAGTCTATTATGTTTGAGGGTACATTAAAACCAATGCGAGATTAAATTATATTGGATGCAATAACCCCCTATTTTTAAAATAAAAAGTAAGTTGTTCTGGCCCAACCATTTAAGTGATTTAGTGTGTGTTATCTATTCATTTATTTTTTCTTAGCTATGACACTGGTGCTTATAAATTAACCGCCCCCCCCCCACCCCTAAAAAAAACAAAACAAAAACAACTAACTAACAAACAACCAACCCAAAATCAAATACAAAAGGCAACAAACCACAGCCCAAATACCACCCCCTCTTTCCTCTCTCTCACTCACATACACACTCCATTTTGTCACCTAACGACTTGGCAATCCTTTGGTTTCCTCTTATTCATACGTCTCATTCTATCACCAACAATTCTCAACTCAAACTCAATTCAACTATGGACCGAGTCGTCAAACATTAGTTGAATCAGTGAGAGTTTCAAGAAGGGTTGCTGAGAGTTGAAGGGTTGGAGAACCGTAGTCGATTTTTTCGACACTTGGTCCTGGAGAGCCGAAAATCGGTGACTCGGAAGTGCTGCGCGAGTCGCCCACCCATAGTTACCAGCAGTAAAATACCAATGAAAACAAAAACCTGGCCAATCTTTGTCCTTTTGGGGTTGATTTGCAATTGGAGCTTTCTTGTAAACTCATTTTTGTTTCGTATTTAATCATGGCTATTTTAATAAAAAGGTATTATCGGTCAGGGAAATTGGCTGCTTGAAAATGGTGGCTTTTGCCTCATAATTTTGTATTCGTTGTTTTATACTTTGTTTTTAGTTTTCTGTTTGTTTGTTGGTAGGGCCATCCTTTTTCCCTAGGACGGACAGTCCATATATTGACATAATTCCACAGTCCTGGCAGGGATATTGTACTGGCCGGCAGCAGAGAAGCAATTGTTGGACCATGCTGCTGCCCCACATCCATGGCTTTAATGTCCTTGTCTGTTATTTACTCTTGTAAATACCTATTTTAGATGTTTTTGGCATGGTGTAGTAAAAATGTAAAACGTAGTGTGTATAAAAATACAATTTCAAATTTTACAAAAAAAATCAAATCAATAAAGTTGCATGTGTATTGAAAAGTTGGCGGCCAATTTCCCCGACAAGTCAGCCAATTCCCCGAAAGATGGCATTATATATAGAGGAAAAAATTAAATACAATTAAATGGAAACGTTTCTATTGAACACAAAATGTAAAGGTAAGTAAGTAGATAATCTGGAGATTAAAATGATCAGTCTCATTTGAAGGAGTGCAAAGAGTGATATTCCATGACAATAAACAACGGGGAAAACTTGTAGATGATGGCGAACAAGATCACTACACTGTGATTGACAGGTGCCAAAATGTCCTGTATCTTCTTTTGTCTACCATCTCATTGGTAAAAAAGCACACAAAAACGAAATCTTGTGATGTCACCCTAGGGGTGTCAGGCCGTTCCATTACAATTTATAAGTATAAAAGGGGATTTTTTTTTAGACGGCCAATTTCACAGACAAACAAAAAACGGATAATTTGCCTGAATCTACTCTTCTACTTCTAGGTTAGAGTATCTATAAATTATATAGTATGGAATAATGATAATATGTAAATGTGTGTATCATTAAATAATTGACATAAAATCATGGTGTATGAAATGATGATGGATGAATTTCCTCGTTTTAAATTTAAGCAATTCTAAAATATTTAACATCAACAACATGTAAAATAATTCAATTCTAGCATAATAACGTAATATATGGACACCAGGTGGATTCCTTTTTACAGTTGTTCACACTCTTCTACCTACTCCAGATGATCTAGACTAGACTAGTCTGTACTGTGACTCAACTGTGGGTCTTCACAATCAATGATCAAGGCCAAGGCAGGCATTATTATTAGCAACACTAGAACTGTGAGAGACTTTTATATAGATAGAGGCCTTTAAAAAGATAAATTAAATGAAAAAAAGACAGTAAACGTAAGAACAGAGTCAGAGTGCCATCAATCAGCTCATTCATCCAATTCAAAAATCCAAGTCTACCACCAAGCCCAAACTCAATGCCAATGTATTTTGATGATGACTGACGGAGGAGTGAAACTCATCTCTTCTATTCTTCTTGTAATTTGTTAACGATCAATTGACTTTATTAATGATCAAGCTTGTAGCATACCTTCTTGGCGGTTTCAAGTTCATTTTTGGTGGTTTCAAGATGTGCCTCTACATCTTCGTACTGTGCCAGCAACTGGTGCTTTTCCTCTAACACAGCAAGTCCATACTCGGCAGCTTGTAACTTTTCTTGGGTGGTTTCCTCAAGCACTTTCGTCAGACGATCGACTTCTGCTTTAAAATCCTCCAAAGTTATTAACTCTTCCCCTTTCGAATCCATTATTGGAACATTGAAATAAAAAGAAAATATCACAATGCAGAAGTTTCACAATCATCCAATTCTCAAGTTATCCATGTTTGACTTCTACTTTTCGATCAAGTAGAATCCGCCATGTTTTGAGATTTATTATGCACCGATGTCTAAGATTGACATTTAACCTTTTGATCACATGACTTAAGTCTTTTCCGGTATTTTCTACAGTCAACCCCTTTGACGAGTGCCCATCCTCATAATTAGGCCATTAAACAAGGTTTCAGAGACTTATCTTTACAATTACAACTTCAAAAATTCATAGAACTAATTCTGGTACACGTATAACTATAGAAAATGGTTTACCTAGACGCACATAAACAATATATAACACAAATCATACAAATAGACGCAACACCAGGTCCCAACTCTCATCATCTTCTGTCACAGTCTTTTGAGTTAACATCACATCTCATTTTCTCTGGGTATCACTTTCCATATTCTCTCCCCATCCTTCTCCTCTCTCTCCCTCCCCTCTCTCTATCC
>JARFNW010138421.1:0-10631 GCA_031763155.1 Dirona albolineata | reverse complement strand
TCTCTCTCTCTCTCTCTCCCCCCCCCCCCCTATCTTTTGAGAGGTTAATTACTTGATGGTACTGTTGCATGATTTTTAATTATCATCAGACGTTTCCAAACTTCTTATATTTTCAGCTGAAAAGCAGAATAATGTGCGACAGACAGACAAGTTATTTGAGGAGGCTCATGAATTGGTAAGGTCTGCCTTCTATTTTATTATATAGATATTATAGTAGGGTATAATATTTATCCTGGTCTGTGTTATATAGCAAAAGGTCAGACTCAAACTGGTACAACGTTGAGTTTTGATTGTTAAAATCATTAAGCTAGGGCAAACTTTTCTGCTAAATCAATATAAGAAAAATAAGAGATTGGTTAAGAGTCCATTTTGTATTAGATTCTCCATGTCCATGGTTAGTTTTGTAAAGTGTTGACGATGAACAGGCCTTCACAATTAAAATTTTCTTGAATATTTGTGGGATAATATTGTGTGATTATATTAAAATTCTCTATTTTGAATTATGTCATCTTGTATATTTTCTAGTTGGAACAGATGGAATTGGAGGTTAAAGAGCAAGATCCAAGGGAAAGACAAAAATATCACACAAGAGTGAAGAGCTTCAAAATGGAGCTCACCAAACTCCAGTCTGATCTGGTAAGTTCATTAATTTGAAATTTCCTAAAAACTCATTTTCATGAAAGTGTAAAATAATAAGCAATAATTTACAAGATTTTATTTTAATGTGACTCAATTGTTAATTTTCATCATAGAATAATTTCTGAATGTCAGCGTTGAATTCGATCAGTTTCGCAAGAAACTAAAGAAATATATATTTTCTCATTGGCATATCAGTCATAGACGTGATGATATGTATAAAATGATTTTATGTTAAGAGATTTTTTTTGCACAGCAAAACCATTTTAGTTACACAATATATAGATTAGAGATGTAACAATAATGCAGGAACCTGAAATCTAGATTATACATGAAAAGAAAAGACACACATTTTATGTAGTCTTTCCTATTACCAAAAAAACACCCCCTGTGTGAGAAATTGATTCCTTTTTTGTTTTTGTTTTTTCAAAGAAAAGAGCCAAACTTGGGATTGACGCAAACAGAGATGAACTTCTAGGGGATGATACACACGACTCAGAGGATCAGGTAAGGAAAAATAGCATTACTTTGATGTGGCCCAATTGAAAAATATTTTTATTCAATATCTCTGTAGCATTCTACTACTACTGTTATTAAAATCCTGTTACCTTCGGGAATTACTGTAAGACCATGATACAGACAAGGAGGAAGGGAAGATAGGTGAAGAAATAAAAAAATTAACATGTCCATTGTTCGGCTCGAACTCAAACCCATTACCCGCATAGAAATTGTCATTAGCCCATTCCTCTTTCGTTACTAAGTCTTCAGCAGTAACAATGATTTTATGTTGATTATATAGCCCCCAACCCCACAAAAGTTCTGAGCGTTTTACAAGTAAACACTGATATGCACACCTTCTACCTACCGAGAGCAGTCCTATTCTATTCCTCTATACTTCTAAGTACCTATGTAAATATATAACATAGTTTCATTAAAAAATCATTTTGGATGTGATATGTCATTTCTTAGAAAATAGTATTTTGATTATGATGCAATGGGTGTGACCAACATAACATATTTTTTTAAAAATATGATTATAATCTTCTTGATTTGTAACTCTTTTGCTTGTTGAGGTTGCAATCATTTTTATTTTTATAAAGTGGTTTATCCTCAGACTAGATATTACATAACTGAATGCTGACTTGGTTTTGTTTCTGATGTTTTCCTCCCATTCAATAATGAAATTTCTGCTTGAATATTTTTTTTTTATGGCAACAGAGAACAAGATTATTAGACAACTCAGAAACCTTGGAACGTTCGTCGAGGAGACTTGATCATGGCTATCGCATGACCATAGAAACAGGTTTGTGCCACTTGGAAATTAATAACAAACGATTACGCACCAAAGTGTATTTATTGAAATAATAATATATAACATTTATATGGCACTTCATCCCGCTATGAGTAGATGGAAACTCTTTTATGATTTGATGATAATGGTAATAGTAATTATGATAATACAAATAAAAAACCTAATTTATAATTGTCGGTGCTCAAAGGGCAAAAAAGTAACTCTTCAGTCATTTAAACTTCTGAATCGCTGAGAGTTCCCAAGTCAAGGGTATACTAAAACAAACAAACTTTCACCTTTAAATACTTTTTGGTTTTTTCATTCTGAGTTGTTTTTTTGTCTTTTGATGAAATGCTGTAGCTGTAGTGCTACCCTCACTATTATATTCAAGGGGTGTTCTATAAAATATTGAAAGTGATGGGAGTTTGAGATGGAAGATTTCAGTGTACAGTGCAACTTCCGGATAACGACATCGCCCGGGACAGGAAAATTATGTTGTTATCCAGGGGTGTCGTTATTCCAAGGATTTCATGATAGCGTACAAAGAGGGCGTGATGAGACCCGTGAATATAACCGGTGCGATGCGCGGACCAGTGTCTGTGATAAGACACGTCCCAACCACATTAGAAAATGTATTTTTGCTGTTTAATAGTTACGCTGTCACTCTGTGTATTGTCATTGATTTGATCTTGTTCTCGCCATTTTCCCTCTGTAGTTTATCCGGAAGTTGCACTGTACCAGTGACCGCTGCCGTTCGCGACTCGCTGATCTGTACATTTTGAGACTGACTGGGGGGGGGTTCAAGTCATTGATGTCCGTCGTCACGCTTATAAAAAAAGAAATGAACAACAAAACAAACTAACGTATAAATGGCGTCGCATAACTCTGTCAGCGATCTGTAATGACACTGTTGATAGTGCCGTTTCTGTATACCCGATGTCAACGGCGATTATAAAGCGAGTTCATTGGTAGTTAAACACGTGTTCTCATTGGTCGGTATCAAAGCGACATCGTTGGCTATGAGTAGGCTTGTGTAGGACATCTCATTGGTCGGAAAATAAGCGTTTTTATTGGCTAAGAGTACGAGATAATGTTCATCGGAAACGAGGTTGCCTATTTTGCTAGATTTTTTGTATCAAATGTCGGTGTCAACTGCCGATTATCGCTACATCGATGCAGCTAAACAAGGGTTTTTACTAAAAATGTATGTCGCTATTTCGAGATTTTTATTTCTAATAATATATCGCAAAAAAATCTGGACCAGAGGTCAATGTCGCTATCCAGAGATTGTCGTTATTCAGGGGTGTCGTTATCCGGAAGTTGCACTGTAGCTTGTACTCCCGACTTGCAAATACAACCTATGAGGATGTGACGTTATATTTTCTACTTACTATGTTTGTTCTTTAGGTCTCCCTTTTATTGTTGTCGTCTTATTAATATTATCAATTATATTTCTTTTGACTTTTGACATGGACCAATGTTTGGGATTTCCAACAAAACAAAAATGATCATGGCAATTTATTTCAGAGCAAATTGGAAGCCAGATAATGGAAGACCTTCACAACCAGAGGCAGTCAATAAACCGGTCTCGAGGAAGGGTAGGACTTTGTCATTGATTTTCATTTTAGAATATCTGCCTGTAATTTCAATAGATGTCCAATATTTTCCTTTATAATTTTCCTTTAATTTAATGGATGTTAACTCTTTCTATCCCATTCACCGATGTATCAGTGGTCGTCATTTTTGCCGTTCACCGATCTATCAGTGTTTGAGACTAGCCTTGAATATTTGTTTCGTATACGGTACGTTCGACTTTATTTCGAAAATTATTCGAAATTATTTTTTTTATAACATTTTTGTAAAGCTTATTTCATTACCTTTCCATTGATATATAACATTTCATATGTATCTCAATGTAAATACGTATACAAAGGCATTCACTGAGGGCACCCTGTTATTTTTTTTTTATCCATCAAATACTGGCGGTCAGGACACCAATTTAAGGCGGTATAGAAAGAGTTAAGATTAAGATGGAAAACCTATTTATTGCTCTTTAATTTCAGGTACGATGAAATGATAGTGATTATAAAAGCTTTTATATTTAATGAATATTGATAAGACATGATATATTTGCTGTCGGGTGACTTCACCCTTATTAACACTGAAGCTATTGGTGATGCAAAATATATATAGAGTGATACAAAACAAATTATATTTTAACCTTAAGCCCTCGTCAGGTTGCAAACAATCAAAACTCTTTTTGTTTTGCTACCTGGCAAGGGTCTGTGGTTGAAAACGTTGTTTGTTTTGTTTATATCCTACTTTTGAACCTGTTCTTTATCACTCTTTATACTATAATTTGAAAAACATTTTTACACAGATATTGTAAATCTTGAATGATAAAAGCATTGCTCTCTCCACGGTGTGTGATAGTCATGTGTACCATTGTAAGGCGCCTAGAGCCCTCCACAGGGGAAAGGTGCCATATAAATGCAATTATTATTATAAAATTATTATTATTCACAGCTTCAAGAAATGGACTCGGCTCTAGGAAAAAGTTCTCGTGTTTTATCAGGAATGATGCAAAGGTACGAGTTGAAAGTTTTGTTTTTTATCTATTTTTGTATCCATACCATTATAATATACTGCAAAGTATGCAGGAGTCAACGTCATGCTCAGCCTTCAAAATGAAATGAGTTAAATTTGATGTGAAATTCAATGAGACAGAAAAAGATTTGTTTTGTCTCATTAATTTATGCATCCATTTCCAGTGGTAGGTATCTCTAAATAGACGACGAGTTAAATGTATTTCGGTAACCACTTCAATGATTAAAATCACTTTTAGTGCTTCTGTTATTTTTATAGATACTTTTGATTTCGTATTTCTTAAAGTAATTAAATGTCATGTTTATAAAAGAAAATATATTTTCGAGTCATGTTAAGAGTATGTTGATTATTATTTTTTCCATTGAATTATTTTTGCAGCTATTATTATATTCTAGTAATACTTAATCTTTAAGATAACAAACTTTTTGTGCTTGATATTTATTTTTAAATGATATTACTTAAATCAAACTTTCTGCTTTCATTGATTATATTTTATACAGCATGTGTGAAGAAAATACAAAATTAATTGAAAAAATAATTTTGAATATTAAAGACCTGTGAATGATATTATTGTATCTTTGTGTACAGGATAATCCAGAACCGCATCATGCTGATCGGCATCGGTCTGATCGTACTAGTGGCTATTATCCTGGCCATCTACTTCATGGTCCGACCTCATTCATGACGTGGAGTTACTCCCCTTTGGTCTAGTCACAGCCCCAGCAACTGCTTCTCGGACCTCGTAAAGCCCAGGGTTTGGTCACAAGTGGTTGAAAACAACATACCAACACTACTGCTATACAAGCAGGGTGCTGCAAGAGGAATGGCGCCCTTTTTAATTAATCCTTGTGTGTATGATAACAAAAATAGATTATTAGTAGATTACTGTATTTTAAGAGAAACGAGAAGTTTCATCAAAGTAAGGAATATAAAATAACCTTGAATTATTACAGGCTTTAGAGATAGAAAGTATGCAGCAAGGAAATATAAAGATAATATTATTATTAATTTGGTGTTGTGTTCTTCGCAGCATGCAAAGTTTTCAGTTTGGTCAACAAAAACACAACCACCCTTCGTTTCTTTTCGTTGTTGTTTACTTTTGTGAATTCTGATTTGATTGTTTACAGTGGCAAAGCCTTAAGCAGCATTGTACGTACCATGTTATGGAGAATCTCCTGGGGTGGATTAGATCTTTGTCTTAAGTTGTTGATAGATTATTGTGTCTCGTCAGACATAGTATTGGTACAACAGTTGTGTAGCTGTACGTTCAGTCAGAATGATTTGGAAGTCAGAATTTTGGTATATGGTGTTATTGGCCGTTTCTCAGATCTGAAAGTCCCGACTTGCGATTCGTTTGCTTTTGTTTGATCGCGAGAAATTTAATATTTCATTCAGGTAGATAATAGTCTCAAGGTACATCTCTACCTGTAGATAATGATACGGTATTTTGGACTGAATGTTTTACTCCTTGAATTGTGATACAGATTTCCTATTTTGTTTGATTTAATTGCATGCTCCCTTCATTTCCTTATATTTTATTTTCCTTGTTTATTTCAAATGATGTGTTTTTAAAGCGTTTACTGGATCATCCCCATTAAGCGGACTGACCTCTCTAAATGACAGAGTGAGTAAATGAAAGAGAGAAAGCATAAGAGAAAAAAAATATATATAAGCACACAGAATCCGAACTAGCTTAAAATACAGAGTTTTCCCATAACAATGCATTCTAACGCTGGTAGATGTGTACCAGTGTGGTCTGTGTGTAATACCGTAAACATCCGTACCCTGGTGACATTTTATAAGTGTACGGTGTGCCTGATTGGGATAACACAGTGTTTGTATTTTTTGTTGTAATTATAGTTCTCTTAAAGAATTGTTTGGTGATAAGTATTTCAAGTTCAAGTAAAGGATTATTGGCCAAACTGCCAAATTGAATAAGTATAATAAGAGAAATGGCAAATGCTTATGGGTGCTCATCCTGTCAACAATTTTTTTAAAGATTGTTGCGAGCATAAGTAAGATTAATAGCCACGAGCCCATCAAGAATGTTTATACAGCTGGTGACCTGTCGAAGCTATGTTGACTCGAGAAAAAATATATAGAGAATGCTATTGCTAATTTACATTCTCTATATTTTTATTATTAAAGTATGCTGTTTGTGATGTGATGTGGTATTTCACGTGCATATTATATTATGATTATAATCAACTTTAGCTTGAATTATGCGCTCGCAATGCTCATCTTCTTTTTATGAGATTAATTAAATGAGTCTTGGCAACGGTGATCGTTATAAATTATACTAATATTTTTATGTAATTAATTTTTATTTTATTATATTGCCAAAGTAAGGCTCAACTTCATCACATGTCTGGAAATGAATGAATTTGTAAACCTTGTCATGGTTTTATTGTCAGCATGGAAGGAGAAATTTTTAAAAAAGAAGATATTGATATTATAGCTTTAGTGTAAAATGACAAACAGTTATACCTTGTGGCCACACATCTAACCGTGCTATCACTGCACTGTGACCAAGCGGTGGCGGAACGGTCATCGGAACGGTCATCACTGTAAGTTGGGTGTCTACAGTCCACAACACGGTGGATTGGATGCTAACACAGCGGCTCAAAGCCCAGCCCGTAGTTAGACGTGTGGACACTTGGAGCTATACCGTTATCTTTTTCTGCATTTCTTTTTAATCAGATTTTGTTTGCTTCTGACAGTGGCAGCCCTCATTCCCTTGTTGTCAACTTGGACTGATTTCCCGTTTAAGAATGGTTTATATGATGTGTTGTGGGTTCCTTTGTTTAAACCTGAGGCTGATGAATGTGTGTGCTGTCCTTGGTTGTAAATGGTGTTTAATATAATAATGGCTTCTGGTAGTAAAACAATTTACAATAAACCGATGATGTTGGATGGTATTGAGTTGGTTTGCTGTTCACAGCAAGACGGTGTTGCCGTGGCAGGTATGGGTTCTATTCCCCCGGTCGACGAAAATCTTTTTTCAATTCCTTGTTCTTGTGTCTCACTGGCTCTGTAACTAATATTATCCTTCTATCATTCTGTTATTGAGAAATGGGAAACCTGAAACGTCTGTTTGTCGTAAATTGTTTCATTATACTTTAGACACCATTTATTTACCATTTACCTTCAGCAGACTCATCACATTTTTTTTCGACTGTCCTTGATTTAAGTTATTATACACACGTTACAATGCATATCATCAGTATCAGAGTGCATTAATCAAAATATTGTATTTGTTGTGATTCATTTGTGTAGGTTTTGAAATGAAGTGTCATTGTATTACATGTATGCCAATCAAACAGCTAGGATTTCCTCCTATGTTGCCCACTGACAAACGTATAATACTGTGATAGCAAAAGCCAAACAAACACAAAGCAAACTAGATTTTCCGGCTCTGCATCAAATCAGGCCATGTGTACTAGTGGGGTTATAGACTTGCACTTAACCTGGATGCGTTTTACCTGGGTTTGCGCATCGATGCCTTCTGCCTTGTGCACTGTCCTCGGCCAGACACAGCTGGTCCCTACACTGTTTAATCATGGTTCTAAAGGGAACAGATAACACACAAACAAACGTCACTTTTGGACGTGGAAGTTGTTCCAGGTTCTACTCATTGACCCGATAAGTCAAGACTGAATTCCATAAACCTGGAGATTATCTTTGAACAGGCTGTGTCATCCTTGTTATGATGCAATAGTAATAGTGTTGGAAAGGGTTTTAATTAACTAGAGCTTCTTCCAACTCTTCCAACTCTTCCAAGGTTTTATCATCAAGTGTAGCCAAAATTGTAATAAAACAAAACAAAATGTTTGGATTGGGTTCATATTATGTTATAGGGAAATAGTCATAATAATCAATTTGCTCCTTCTTATTGGTATTGTTTGGTTTGGTTTGGTTTGGGTTTTTTCTGGGGGGGGGGGGGGGTGTTTGTTTTGGGGTGGTGGTGGGATGGATGTCCGTTTTGGATTTATGAAGATGCTGATTTTACACACTGCTATTGTTTGTAGGGATAACTAAGAATGTAAATCTTGCGCAAGGTGTGTGAAGGTTTGAGATTGGAGTAGATTTAGTCAAAGTAGTAGCATGCACAAATGATGTGATAGTGATAGCATTGTTAGTGTTAGTTGTACATACTTAACATTTCCATTAGTTTGCTATTCCATGCTGTATTTGGCAATCAAGATCCATTGCAGGTGTTTTGAGTTTGCTTGGTTTTGGTTGAGTTTTTTTTTTATAGCTGTGAATGAAATAAATAACTTCTGAATGAATGAATTCGGTATGATGGGGATGGATAAGATAAGTTAACAACTCTAAGGTAAGATTGGTTCATGTTTAAAGAGTGGGATGAGAATAGCATTGTATGTATGTACATTCCTCGTCATCAAAGCATTCGATTTATGTCATATATTATTATTATGTAAAGTATAGCCACAGTTGAAAAATAGAAGGGAAAGGATGTACTGTAGTGCCATAGGGAAAAAAAGATTGTCAGTAGTAGGAATTGAATGAACTTGTGCTTGCCTATGCACCATCGCCTCGCCTCGCCAGCCACAAAGGTCGACTACTGAAATGTTAAGCTAATTTACGCAGAGTCAATCCCTGCTGTCTGTCTAAGTCATTTGTCTGTCCTTGTCTATTTTCTTTGAGTTGTGATGGCCGTGTGGTTAGGACAGCGGATTCTCTTCTCCTCGTGGCAAAGGTTGTGGGGGACAAATCCTATCCTAGTCATTGGTTTTCTTGGACAAGACACTTTACTCCAATTGCCTTGCTCGATTCGGGTGTAGAAATGGGTACCAGCTTACAGCTGGGGAAGTAATCTGCAATAGACTAGCGTCGTACCCAGAAGGGTGACATATTGTCACTCGGTCCTCCTCATGCCACAGAAATCGGGATGAGAACTGGCTCAAGGAGCCTAAGGTAAGGACTTACCCCTTTTTTTTTGGGGGGGGGGGAATCTATTTGCCTGGCACTTACTAAATTACTTCCCTGCTACATATTTTTCAACTGTTGACGATATATAGTCTACCTGCATCACATTCATTCTTTTCTGTAAAGTATTCATGTTTAATAATCTCACTGGATCTCTTAATTCTCTTACCTCCTGATGAGGACCTCAGAAAAAAACAAAAAGGGGTAAAAAGCAAAACACTTACAAAATGAATCGTTAAAATGATATTGTCGTCATATTGTGTCATGGTGTAACTAATTGTAATCAAAATGTGCTTGTCTGTTTTACCTATAACTAGATTATTAGCTATATATATAGTCTATAAATATATATGTAAACAGTGCAATATTGATTGTTTCACTTCAACTTCAAACACACTTTGTGAATGTTTGTTTTTTATTGTTGCTACTATGGTACTACTCTACTATCATTGCTTTTGGTTTCATTCGTTAATTTTGTTTTTGTGTGTTGTTACTGTCATTTTGGTGGAATATATTTATTGATGATGTTGATTAATGGAATAAATTCAAATGTGTAAATTAAATATCAATTTTTTCAATCTGCAGTCTGTTGTCAAGATGGAGATATTAAGATGGCATTTCCTCTGCCTTATACAATAGGATTATATTGATGAACATTTATGTAGCGCTTATTCACGATCATCACAATCCTCTAAGCTCATCGCAATCCTTTAAGCGCTTTACAGTACCACATTTGCCTTGGGAAATCAACTGGACACTCAACACACTTAATACGCCACCTGTAGCCTGTTAGGCACGAATTCAATTTTTGAACAAGGACGATGCTGCTTAAAACTGGAGGACCTCTGAATTTAACATCTGTCTCCGATAGGATGAGGTAAGCAGGTAAAGTGTCTTACCCAAGGATACAATCGCCTGTGAGCAAATACATTTCCTTATGTATGGATGTTATCGTGACAGTTGTGGGTTTGAGGCGGTCACCCGTCCATTCAATAGCCACCATAATCGTTGCTTGACAAAACCAATGTTGAGTTGTAGGGGATTGAACTCACTCCCTTCTAGTGTATGTCCAATGCTTCGGCCCTTCAGTTTAAATGACAGTTTCAATGAAATTATAATTCTACAAAAAGAAAAAAAAGAAAAAAAA
>JARFNW010138420.1:0-20138 GCA_031763155.1 Dirona albolineata | reverse complement strand
CTCTCTCTCTCTCTCTCTCTCTCTCTCTCTCTCTCTCTCTCTCTCTCTCTCTCTCTCTCTCTCTCTCTGCCATTTTTTTCCTATTTTTCTCATTCAGATTTAGGTAAACATCTACCCAAACTCACATATTGAAATAAGCGTGTCTACAAACAAAAATCGGAAAATTATTTCGCTATGTCAAGCTCAGAATGCAAAAGCATGTTAAATATTTTTAGCAGTGTTGTTTAAAAGTTATCGATTATCAAAGCTAGTCAAACACACAAAAAATAAAACATTATATGTTAAGGGTGCATATAACTTATCGCGCACATCAGTAAAATACCTCAAAATATATTTTTTAAAAAGCAGAATTAGCAAGAATAGGAGCAAAGTCCTCATAAACATTAAAAATGATAGAACTGAAAAGGGTTGACTTTATATGATTGTTTTAAATAATTTAAAGTATGAATGATGAAACAACCGATGACAAAAAAAGGAAAAAATCAAAAAAATCAATACGATGTTTTAACGAATCTGTAGTCAGTAGATGAGGCACGATGGTGTAAGTATTACAACCGATATTCCGGAATGGATAGGTACAAGTCACAACCGTTGAATGAGATATGTATGCCCAGCATTGGATGCATGGGCTCTTTGGATACAGATGAAGAACTCTGGGGCGAGAGCTGACTTTTCAAAATATGAATTTATATTTGACAGTACTGATACACTTGCTCCTCCAATTCATTTTCTAAAACAGGGGGGTCAGTAATCTACAGCCCATGAGTGAGATCCAATCGCATTCAACATAGCTGGCCTGCTAACCTCGGAATATTAAAACCTATGAAGTTTGCAAAGAAAAATTAAAACCGACATTTTTTTTGGAATTTCACGAAAAACAAAACTTAGAAATGAAGACTTAAATAGAAATTATTGTGCCAAAACAATCTGCGATTTTCATTCCAAAACCTGGGAATTGTCTGAAAAATCGATGATTTTCATTTCAAAACCTGGGAATTGTCTGAAAAACCTGTTCTTCCCCTTAATTTTCTGGGACCATTGACAGGTCTGATACAGCCACATTGGCTAATCGGAAAATCATGGCCTGCCAAAACAGATTTATCCTCAATTTATATTTCACATCTTTGAAGTGTTTTGATGGCAATTATTTTCCCAACACTCATAAATTTACAATTCTGCCTTCAGATGGAAAACAGCAGCTGACCCAAGATTTTAGATCATGTAAGTCTATTCGATGTAGAAGTGAATGGGAACCAAAAACATGCAAGTAACTAAATCAAGACTTAACTGCTAAATAACATTTTGTTATCTTTTTTTGTTGACAACCTGGCAACATCAATATAATAAATCAAAGTTTAAACCAGTTTGCTCCTTGTCACAGATTCAACCCCTGAGCTCTTCAAATGTCATTGTCATCAATATACATAGAGATAGAAAGAAGAGCTAACAAATGCCAATCTGGCCAACCAACAACATTGAAGCTAGTCTTTGTACAGAAATCATTTTTACACTGTAAAGTGCTGATGTGTTGCTTCATAATTTTTCATTGTTCATATGTTTCACAATACATCTTGACAAGTCGTAAACAAGTTTCTCCACAATAAAATTTAAATGTAATAATATATCTTATAGATATATGGATGTGATTAAAACTTTATTGAAAACCCAAATTGTTCTAATATGCTGCCACTTTAATTCAAATGGGTAGATGTGAGCATTCATACCACACAAAATTTGGGAGGAGAAAAACAATGTTTAT
Source organism: Dirona albolineata (assembly GCA_031763155.1). NCBI lineage: Eukaryota > Metazoa > Mollusca > Gastropoda > Nudibranchia > Dironidae > Dirona > Dirona albolineata. Next base: position 18,379 of record JARFNW010138420.1, on the reverse strand, counting down.
AATGGAGATTCAAGGCCAACAGTAAAGCACGTCCCAATTACACAGTAAATGTTGCAGCGCCAGTGAGAGACAATGATCAAGAATAGGAAATCGCTTATTTTTTTCCATTCTTGTTTATTGTCTCTCACTGGCGCTGCAACATTTTTATACAGTACTGTTATTCAGTTTACCATCAGTGCCTGCTCCATATTCATTTGTATCATATTTTCATATTTAAGACATAACTTTTGAATTTATTTATTTTTTTAAAATCTCAATCGACTAAAAAAATAAATCCATAACAGGTTCTATAAAATTCACGACTTTCCAAGATGATTTGTGAGTCAAGAAGAAATATTGTGAATGGAATGCAATACAACAAAATGGACTGATGAGTTCATTTCATTTACATTGGAATTCTTGTGTTATAATTTTTATTGACACTATTTACAACAAAGTTTGATTTACATTTTATTTCTTAACAAACAAATGAAAATGATCAAGTCTAGCAATTTAAAAATACTTGTCCCAGTTTTCTCAAGTTCCATCTCTACCTTTCAGCACTTTACAAGGATTTGGAAATCAAAGACTGGAAAGAAGAGCGAAGTCATTAGTTTCTGTGTCTGACTGTATCTTTATTGTTACGTCAAACAATCCAAATCTGGCATATCATTGACGGGTGTGTTTGCGTGTATTTGGCGAATGTGTGTGTACATTCCAATGATGCTACATTCACCGGAGACGCGACTTGAACTTGAAATGCTCAACAGATGAAGCAGTGACTATATCGTCTTCCAGCTGGTTCCATTTAATTCAGATGGTTCTGACGAAAAATTAGTTTAGTGTATTCCACCTTCCAAAAATGTAGCTGCCTAAAACTAAAACAAGTGATTTGTTCCAAGAACCAAAGAGTAAAAGACGTAACATACTCTTTATCTTCACTCATGTCAGCATAGCTTCAGCATGTGATTATTAATTACTGTCATATTTGTTTGGTTCCAAATGTGTGCACGTAGAGATAGTGATGCCTAGTTAGAAGACGATGTCCAAGCAAGTTTGAAACTACAGTGTGGGCTCGTTATGTGGCTTTGTTAAAATATGGATAATATGTTATAGACTTTTCTATTATATTTTGTGCCTCAAAAGCCAAATGGACCTTTCTCTTCTTTTCAGTTTTGAGTTATTGGGATATTGACATATCAAATAATATATTTACTGTGCCGTGGTCAAGTCCCCCGGTTTCAAAAGCTGATTGGAGGACAAGGCTTTAGTTGCATTTATGGCCTTATCTGAATAATACTGACCAGTGTATTACTCACGGTACCAGTAAAGAATTTTGGTCACAGAGGGCTGATGCCCTGCTTGTCCTGAACAATTAGCCAACAGTTTCTAGCTCTGTGTTCAATGATGCACGGTGTGGGCATGTTTTGTTTTTACATGTGATTAACTTATGCACCATTCAGGTCTGGACACAAAGCTGCTCTCTACTTTACAAAGCAGCATTACGAGAAATTTCTAAACAAACAATACTTCATTCACAGGATTTCAGAGAGCCATTTATGAATTCATAAAACAAGACGACAACAAAATAGTATAACAATCACAACCATAGTAAGGTATAAAAATAACACAGCGCATGCATGAAAAATATTGTACGGTCAATTAGGGAAATGAGATGAAGAAACCCAAAACCTACTCAGGACGAACGTCACTTGCTTCAAAACCAAAGAATATTGTTAATGTTAATGTGAATTTATTTCTTGGTTATGAATTGATTATTCTGGAACCTTAGAATTGATGCCGTTGAATACAACCCTCGGTGTAGCACAATGGGAAATCTAATGTTAGGTCAAAAACCAATCGTTCAATCCTAATCTATTGTGTCGTCTTAGCAAAGTATCAACATTTTGGACAACCAATGACTGAAAATATAAAAAAGAAACCACCCCCCAAAACATCATTGCCAGAAAATTTTGCTTAAGAGAGCAAGCCTCATGGATTGAAAAAATAATAATAATGGTGATTTAGAATAGTCACTTTTTAAAATATGATTAAAAACAAAACAAAAAAACCTCCCAAAAAACCCAAAACACCACAAGGCTAATTTTCGTCAGATTACTCATTACACCTTAGTAAATTGTCTTTTCGTAAGGAAAACATGTAACATAAAGTGTGTTTGTGAACCACAGGAACACAATTAATTCTGTTGTGATAAAAAAAAGCAATTGAAAATAGATAATTTCAAATTCGTTGCTGAACCTGTAAGTTATGCGAGACTTTGATTAAGTCACAGAGTTCTTGACTTTTGACTAATGATGTAAGTGAGGTAGAGTGAAAACTAGAAGCGAAGACAGATGACTTTTTAAAAATAGTCTGTGAAAATACTTATATTATTTTGAATTAAAAATACTGACAACAGAGCATATTATCTTATATAAATTATTCGTATACGGAGAGAGATATATTATATACTTTGAAACATTGATAATTTTGTAAAAGTAACATTTTTTCGCTTTTCTTTACTCATTGTGATTTTGCAAAAATGATTCACAATTTTTGTCTCAGCAGTTGGCATTTTAACTCAAGATTTCATGAAATGAAACAAATTCTAAGTTTCCGAACTTATTCAGCACTGACTCCCAAAGGGTCAACCGTTGACCCCGTTGACCCCATCAACCCCATCATCTCCAATCCAAAGTGGACCGACCATTCCATGCTGTGGATAACTAATCCAGTTCAGAAAGTTGCCTTTTCAATTTTGACTTTGCTGATAAATGCTGTTGTGACTCTCTCATCAGGAAGTGAGGATACAAATTCTTTTTCATGAAATGTCTTTAAAAATTGTTGATATATCATTTGAAGCGTCACAAAATAAAACATACGATACAAGAAAAGGAATGGCTTAATGCTTAGTTCAATCAAAGAATACATTTGAATGGTCATGTTTTGTAATGCAAGATCAAGTTTGTTATAAAAGCTGCGACTAACTCAATTATGAAAATTATGAGCAATATAGACCCAAATGTAATTCAAATTAGATGGACAGATTATCTCACAGATGATGGATTCATATGAAATACAGAAATCCCCAACTATTACCATTTCACAAATATATATTATCAAAAAGAAATTGTGACTTTTTCAAACTGCCTTTACGCTAACTGTTTCCAAACGCTTTGTCACATCAAGTCTTACTCCATGGTAAACAAATCAATCCTCTTCCTACTACATCTACCAGCAATGCTCAGGGAAACATGCGAGGTCTTTTGTTACTTCATCATTTTGGCATGCTCTGTGAGCAGAAAGAATGACTTCAAATTCTCTTTTACACAGGTTACGACTAAAGTCGGCAGAGTGTTCCAGTCATGAATGATTTGTACCACAATTAATGTCTTACTGCACTTGCTATCCTTCTAAAGGCGGCTTCCGTACCACCCTCTCAGCCCAGTCTGCCCTCTGCAATGGCCTTGACTGTGCCCTATCCTCATTGTCACAGACTGTTCATAGTGAGGATTGGCCTTGTCAGTGTCAGTCGTCTTCACACCCAATCAGGGGCAGTAGGGAAATTACGAAGGCCTGAAAGGTTTTGGTCCCCTTTGACTGTGAAGGATGAACATCACCACTACCATCCTTCTATAGTCACACACTATCTAAATAGAAAGCCACCCATTTATAAATAACTCAAGTGAAAGGATCGTTGTAATTGACTGATACAACAACAAATCATCACAACCATTGACGTGTACGTTAGGAATGACAGCAGAACATAGACCCCAACAGGTTTAATAGATACAAACTTTTTTTTATGGCTGGAGAGACATTATTACAAGTGTGTGGATTTCATATTTCGGTATAAAAAAATAATAATTAAATAAATATTGAAAATTTATGGCACACAAACAAAAGGAAAATAAGGTGATGAAATACAAATACGAAGTACGTATGTATGTATGTATGAATGTATATATATGTAATGTACAACAAATAATCATAATCAATTAAAAGTCGGTGAAAATATTTTTTCCAGGAGCAACAGTTTGAAATACAAAACACAGATATTGCTTCAATCTTCTTCTATGCAAATGATTGAATCCATCAAGCAATTAAAGCAAAATCAATTTGTTTCAAACCCTCAAAATAGAAAGAATCAGATTTACAGTTTCATCTCATAGACCTGACATTGAAAATCATAATGACGTCTCTCTGTTATACAATATGTAAAGAGATATATACCTTTCATATCAGATGATATTCTTTATTTCTCCCACTTTTTTTTTACAAAATAGAAATTATTCTATATTTACACACATCCTTTGAAGCAAAATAACTATTAACAAGACATATCAATTTATAGCTTGTGAATCAACAAAATGTCACATACATATTTAATAGAGAGGGGCACTCACACACAGATACATACACTCATACATAAACTCACACTCACTCACACACACACACACACACTCTCACATACCCATACAACCCATCATTTGTCTCATTCCCCATTCCTGTAACTTGCTACTACCGACCATCCACCAGTACAACCACTACCAAAGCAATGCTATGTACATACAACCATACCATCATATTAATTTTTAAAAAAATGAAAGAATGAAAGGAACATAATCAACTTCTCTTTCTTTTTGGTCTTAAAACTTCTTAGATTTAGATGTTGTGCATTCAATGAATTCATCTTACAGCACCAGTAATCGTCAAATTCATAACACAACACATCAAATCAGAAAATACACTTTGGTGACGACTCAACACTTGGAATTAGAAAACCGGAATGGACTGAAGGACAAATCGGCTTCTGATGACGGTCTTGCCTTTGGTGAAGCATTCTGTCGATTATCTTCTTGGTCATTCTTCGCGTCAATCTTTACTTGACCGGTCAAGTTAGGAAGGCTGGATTTGGCGGAGGTCGGACTTCCAACGTCCGAGGATGTTGTCGACGTCACTGATTGTCTTTGGTCTGCACTGTTTGGATGGGCGGTGACGGTGGTGGCCGCAGAATTGGATGTCTGGGGTGGAAATCCCGGCTTGAACTCGATGTTTGGAGAACTGGAATGATGCGAGGAGGACGGGCTTTCTTGTCCGGTAACAACGCCCGCCAAGGGAATGCTGGGTTTAGCAAGTTTATTCATACTGGAACTTTTTTGTTGGTCGTGTGGAAAGCCTGACTCGTTTTTTGTCTTGGCTAGAATAATGTACTTGTCTAGATGAAGGTCTAAACTCCTTTCGTCCTCCTCCATGCCTCCTGCTCCGCTAACGTCGAGGTCAGAACGAGTGCCGATGTCAGAGGTCGAAACGAAAGATGACGAAGGTTTCTTCAAACTAGAGGCACATGACAAATTGGACAGGCCGTCGGCTTCGTGGTGTGGTGGCACTTCAAGGCCCATTATGTCTCGGGGAACCTCATAGCCACTGTTCTCTGAGCCTGTAGAGTATCTCCTCTGTTCTTGGGAAACCTAAAAGGGCAATGAGAAAGGAGAGAAATACAATGTATGATATATTATTTTCTTATCATTTTTTAAAATGTATGATTTAATGGGATGAAAAAACCCCCCAACAATGCAAGACAGCACTTCTCATATTTTCTGTAAAACAAATAGTTGATGTCGACACAAGATCAAAATTATAATCAGTCATAAAATAATGTCATAGAAAACACTGGCTTCATTTTGTCTCTGAATTGACATCATGAAATACGAAAAAGAAGTATCAGGTCAAACCATAATAATATGTTTAGCCTTGAATGGTGAACACAGCATCTACAAACAATGTAGAACCATTAATGACCATGCATTGCTAAAAACAAAAGCCAGGAACTTGATGTATCAAAAATTAGGGACAGATAGGTGATCAGCCTAGTAGTAGTTTGTCCAAAATCCTTTATTGTCACAAAGAATTACGATATTTCTGGGATAAGGCGTTACATAATCTGATGTAAAAAACCTGTGACTACTAGACACCACATGTATAATTTTACAATTCAATCTCTTTAAGGTCAACACTACAAACCTGTAAGTTGTTATGGAAATAATCCGACACCATTTCTGAATCAACCACAGAGCAGTCGATGAATTCTGACAGTTCTTCCGCCATCACTTCCCCGACCGTCTCGTAACAAGGCTCTAGGGTATAATGGCCGTTCAGTCCCGGCTTGTGCAGCCCTCCGTTGTTGTTGTAGGGGATGATGTGGTGGTTGTTGTTGCCGTTGTAGTGGTGGGGGGTGTAGATGTAGCCGTTCAGGGAGGCTGGTGCTGTGCTGGAGTCGCGGCTGGAGGAATTCTCAGTGTCACTGCGGCGGTATTGGTCTGGGGGTGAGTAGAAATATCAAACATTTCATTTTTTACTACCATTGGTGAGTAGAAATATCAAACATTTCATTTTTTACAACCATTAATCACATCGCCTTATTAACCTTTTCATAGGAAACAATGCAAAATAGGTCAAAACAATTTGACAGAAACAATACTTTTTCAAGTCGTTGAGAAAGACTCTATAATAACAATCTGTGGTAAAAAGAAGGGTTTTGGGGTTATGAGAAATAACTGTTTCATATGAACCATGCATGAAAACCTAAACCATTAAATTGTTACCTTTATTCAGGAATGGCTTCATAGAGCTATGTGTCGAAGTGGCCGATTGCTTGCGTCTTCTAGGCCCAAAGAGCCTTGAAAAGTACTGTAGGGGGAAATAACAATTATTTTCATTTTAAGTGTTCATGACAACATAGTTTATAATTGAAAAATTGATCCATGTCTTTTAAGTCATAAATTTATCACATCTTAGCAATATTCTGTTACAGACCCAAATGATATCAAAATCGTACAAAAAACCAAACATCAATGTTATAAAGATACAAGTAAAATATTTCCTACTTTTAACTTAAGGGGTAGTTTCAAGGCCTGCCATCCCTAGAACACAAAATCTGGGAAATTTGCTGCAAAATCTGGACAACTTCATATAATCCTGCACTTTTCAAGAAAAACGACATAAAACTAAGCCTTAAAGAGAAAAATACTGTGCATGGAAATTGTGACTTTCACGCCAAACAAAAAACAAAATAATAGTCTAAAATCCTGGAATTTTCACTCATTTCCTGGGATCGATGACAGGTGTGAATTAATGTCCATCCATACTTTTAGTATCACTCAAAAACACGACTCACATTGCCAGAGCCTGTGGAGGCATTGGGAGAGCTGGACACTCCAGCATAACCACCGTAGTTGACACGGATGCAGTTGGGAAGCCAGGAAGTCCTTCGAGCAACTTTACGATACTCCTTCTGAACCTGGAAATAAGCAAAAATATTGTCAAGACAAAAATCAAATTGTGATAACAATAATAATATGTCTCAACTTGTCCAATCTATTTTAGTCACAGATTTAAAAAAACTTCAAAATTGGTCTGTGTGCAGTTTAAAATACTTGTTATTTTTCTTCCAGGTACCAAATAACAAATTCATCACTCTTGACTTTTTTCATAGTCTACTCTCTTTTACAAATTACTAGGCATGACATTGCAAGGCGAGTGGTGGTTGCGAAATAATTTGGATCTCAACCAGTTATCTAATTCAATTTTTTGCTGTTCTTCAATCAGCTAACATTTTGTAATTGTATCATTATATTTTTGAGATGTACTCATATTTTGTCGTTTCAATGAACGTTTGTAGGTGTCACTCTCCTCAAAATGATTCTTTGTGCCGACAGAGTAGGTTCTGAGCAAAATTTTGGTATCTTCCATTTCAACAATTTAGGCGATGACCGTATGGACAATTCAATTTCTTTCCGTAATTTTTTTTCTGGAACTTAAATTCTTGTTAGCTTTTTTTCTTCCCTTAACAAATCAATTGTTCTAAGAAACTTTGAATGTTCTCTGACTCTGAATAATAGACTAACCCTTCTCGGAACATCCCCTGAGAGATGCAAAGACAAAGAAGACAAAGTGCCTTCATGAACAAAATAAAGACAATAAAAACATTTTTTTTTCTTCAATGTATACATCACAGTCTGAAGATTAAGACTCAGTCCTTACCTTCTCGTTCATCAGACAGTGGAACACGAAGATGAAGAGTCCCTGTAGAGAGTTGAGGATGGTGAAGGCATAGGCCATGACAAGGGACTCCCGGTTGAGATAAAACACCCCAAGGATCCAAGTCAGGCCAAGCAGCACAACCAGTACCACGGCTCCTTTCACCCAGGCCCTGGAGGGAAAATAATTCAACAATATTATAAATAACACATTTGAAATAAAAAGAAAATTTTATACGTATATGAGACAATTTATTCCATGTGGTTGGTTCATTCTGATTCTGATTGCAATTCAAAATATTGCAATAATAATAACATAAAAATTATTATCAAGAAATTATATATACATATATATTATTCACTTTTACACAGTAATCAGCCGTAATCATCGACCAAAAGACATTATTAAAGACTTAAACATTTGCATTATTTTCTTCCAAATGTCTTTTCTTTGCATTCCTATGCTCCAGGTTATTGAGAAAAAGAAAAAAAAAGCATTACTTTCCGACAATAAAATATATATAAAAATCATAAAACCGGTCATTATTGTAGACAGTGAAATATATGAAAACCCTCCATTACATATATTTGATGAAAGAATTTTGATTCCACTTTTACTAGATCCTCTGACAACTATGTTTTGTTTTTCTGTTGCAACGAAATTATTCCATTTTTACAAATATGGAATAGGTATCATACTGACTTTGGCTTTCATCTTGTACATTTTATTTTAAAAAGTTTCTCAAAGACACCATCAATTGAAAAAACACAAGTTACTCTGGATGTTTTAACTTTCATTGATTCATTCTTTTACACTTAATTCAAAATTTTCCTGAAAAATCCCATTAAAAGAAGACAAATAAAAGACTTAATTTTCATATGTCAATCTATTTCTACATGACAGATGAAAAAACAAACAACACAGAGACTCAAGTATGAATCTAATGAAGTGGGTACACCGAAGCAGTCTATATTTTGACGACAACTCTTAATTTGGCACTTTTCTGTGTCTATTCTATCTGCAATTACCCTTTTTGATAATAATTATTAATTTCAATGTGTCTTTTCAATTTGTCATTATCATTTTCTGTATAAATCTATAAAATATGTCTATTTCATTGGCAATTATCCTATTTTGTATCAATTCATCAAATGATCTATCTATAATTATCCTTTTTTTGTAGTAATTTATCTAATCATAAAAAACTTCTACTACTTGTATGAAGTCAAAATCTCCTTGGGTATTTAATGTTAATTCATAATGTCAAAGCATCTTTTCATCTCCTTTTAAAAATTCATATTTGTTTAGTCATTCACTTAAACTTTTACATAACTATTTAGAGGAGAAGCCAGCCTGATATTCTACGAGTTATATATATCGTCATTACATGACTCAAACAGGGCTGTGCTAATCAAACACACTCATTACTTAGCTTGGACCCTCACAGCACGACAATAACAATCATTGAGTTGAAATAGTGTATTTAGAAAAGAACGATCTACTCAATACATTCAAAATTGAAAGATGGATCTAAAATAATATTTAAAAAACAACATTCACTTGGACCAAAGCAACAAGAGAAGTACAATATGAACGACTACCTAAAATTAAAAAAATAATCCAAATAATATCTGGATCTTATTCACATCATTATATATATATATATATATATATATATATTAAGCATTTTGTGATGAGACAAAACAGGCATTATATATGTGTTATACGAGAGTCATCACAAGAAGAAAATGACATAAATAAATGAGAGTATAATAACATAATATGTTCATTATCCATTATCGTCATCATGTTCCCATCTCGCACCAGGCGGTTGCAGGACCATTTCCTTCTGAACTCGCTGGGGAGCATACCAAAGGTACTGCATGTCAGGCCCATCATAACTAACATTCTGACACTACTGTTAGCTGTCTGTGACCAGGCACTCATTAACATATTTGAGCTGAGTGAGATAAGAAATACAAAATGTCTTTCCCAAAGACACAACAATGGTAACCTGGTTTTATGGATGGAACAAGGTTCTTTCTACAGGTCACCTATTAGAGTGATAGTCATGCTAAATGATGCTTTTCATTGCCCATCCACTGTGAATACTGTTTGGTCACCAACCCCAGAAAAAAGCTTTTAGGTTTAACCCTACCACTTAAATAGGATTCTCTTATTCACATTTTTTTCAGTAATAAATCTTCAATGAAAGAATTCTTATCTTTACGAAAATCCAAAATTTTCAATAAAATTTATATAAAATGTGATTTTCAAACATGCTTGAATAACAATCTTCAAATCATTCAAATGTGAGAAAGTGAATGTAATTCAAAAGCCATCGGCTAAACGAAAAAGTCATAAATATGTTAAAATTCTGATGAATTGTAAAACATTTGCCAACTCTTCTTTAAATAAAAAAGAAAGAATGAGCCAAAAAATGATAAAGAAGAGACAACTGATATATAAAATGTACAGAAAATGAAAGTCAAAAAGTGTACAATAAATAATAGACTGAAATATCACCCACAAAAAAAGAAAGAATTAATCCCAAATACAACAAAAGCAAAATGGAAAATTCAATGCACGAAAGAGGTTGGAAAACTATTCCTACATACAAACAAAAATGGGTCTATAAATTTCAAAACGGAACACTCAAAGAATAATACAAAATAAAAGGGTGAATTTTTTGTGAAGAAAAGTTGATCTGTTTGAATTGGTGACAAACCAGACAAGTTCTAAGGGAAGCAAACAAAGAATTGAATGCATCCATGGAGCTAACAAATTAGCAGTATCGTCATTCTTACGGAAGCTCTGGAAATCGCAGCTTAGCTGGAGCAAACGTCTCCATACTATAACTTTCAGACACGCTGCAGGAAACAGACAAGTCCAAAAAGGTTGGTCTACTTATTGATATCATTATCATGTCTAGGTATATTAAATTTACAGCAAAAAAAATGAAATATAAATAAAATAAATAAACAAATAGCAAACTTTGAAAGCATTTAGCATAATGGACTACTTTGAGAATTTTTCACACACTTCTATCATAAAAATGATCTGTGTTTAATGTAGCAGAATTTTCGCAAAGAAAAACCAGCACTTCAGTTTAGCATAGCCATCCCCCCCCTCCCCCCCCCCCCGTGCCAGAGTTCATTTTCCCATTGAGAAAAGGGCGTGTTAATGTAATTTTTTTGCTCCCCCCCCCCCACCCAAAAAAGAAGTAAAGAAATATGACACATCATATGTCAAAGTAAATCAAGAAAATGAGCTTCTGTGTAAAATGAAATTTGTAAGTATTGTTAGTGAATGTAGAAAAAAGTAAAGGACAGAAATAGAAGAAGAAAAAAAAAGAAGTCGTGCGTATCGAAGTGTGCTGGCCACAAGGGTCTAGTGGCATATGTAAAATTTGGGGTGTCGTTCAGCGTGGTTTGAATGGAAGGAATCAGTTTAGTCCTCATGGACGATGTAAGGCCACATTCAAGGTGTTAATGCCTTACAGGAATAGTCAATAGTCCGATAGAAATTGCGTGGGGCATGACCTTGTCAATTCTGACGTCCTGAGAAACCTTCAAACTCAAGATTTGAACCCAAGACATTGTTGCCCTGATGCGATTGCATTCAACCATTCAATCCCCTTTCAATGATGGATCTGTTTTCTGCCTTACAAATGTAAAAAAATACACGCTCTTTCAAAAAGCTAAATATTTCCTCAACCAATTTGGCAACAGCTACTTTAAAAAAAAAAGTATTTTGTGTCTAGATATGTCATTTGTATTTTGTACAAAGCAATAAGATAAGATTGACAACATCAATAGAGGAGGTCTCACTTGAATTTGGTGACCTTTGACCGTTCCTTCATGGTTGCCGAGACGTTCGAGTGTCGACACATCGTACATATAGCAATGCTCAGCATTCCAAGGTTGATCTGTGGAAAACACGCAGCAAGAATTTATCTCTAACACTGATGATATTTTACTTTTGAAGTAGCGATGTATAATATCATGTATATTATGTCTGCGCCTCTCTCCAAAGCTAAAGAGTTACATCTGATACCAGCCATAAATATCACCCTGATATTTTCACTGATTAACTGATTCAGTCCCCCAAAATGCATTCTATGAAAGCCCTTACAACGCATGGCGCGTAACACTAGTTACTATAAATAAACATGACAAATAAAGTACGAAACTGCAGCTAATATTCATGCCCTTGCTTGGCAGGGTTTTGGCGTCCTTTCCAAAGTAAGATTGCCAGTTTTCGACATGTGTTTTGTGATTTTGACAAGTAAAAAAAGATTGATAACATTGATGCTATAACAAATGATATGGCCAACGATCCCACATGTAAACGACGTTTATCATCAGAAAAAGCTTTTAAACTACTGAACTCTACTATTTTAAGCAAAAATGAGGATAGCGATCACAGTTTGTAAGGCAATCCCATTTCCAATGTATAAGCTTAACGACACTGTTGGTATTTTATCGTGTAATACATATTACACATCTAAATCCTTCAAATATACACAAAGGGACAGTTGTAGTTGAATGAAGGTACTGGGTTCAAACAAATTGTGTTACCATTACTAGGGGGTACTAAATCACATAATATTGACTGTCGAATGCAGCTGTTGTCATGAAGAAAGACAGCACCCAGGTTCTTATTGTTAGTAAGGATACTGTCTCCGTGAAAATGTCTGATGATAACTTAACAGGAAGAAATGATTGTCTTTATTTACCATGATAACAGTCAGAGCAGGTCCAATAAAACTCCAAATAAAGTAGTTGTGATTGCTCAACCAGCAGCTGGAGATAAAAGACAAAAAGAAAAATGCATGAACAAATCAAAAATGACTTTTTTAACGGCTATAATTAAGAGGAGAAAAGAAAAGCTATTTCAGTGAACATTTTCTATTGTCTCATCTTAACTTATTCATATCTTATCATGGTTACGGATTTAATAGGTCAAATTACCTTGAATACCTAATATCTCAAAATAATAATTTCAAAATTAGAGAAAAAACACAAAAACAACCCCCAAATTATTAAAAACCAGATTTTCATTACTTCTTTTGCCATTATCTTCTATTCCAAATAATCGTGCCATCAGGAAATACAGTCGTTCCTATCTAAATAATTGACTTAATATAGGATCCCTTCACAACTAACATCAATGAGGCACATGTCAAAATGTGCAAAAATATTTTCCTTACTGTTTTTCTGTGCCGTATCCTTCATATTTTATTCCTGCTGATGCTGCCACAACCACCAATGGCACTCCTGTTAGAAAAATAAAGAAATTCATTTCATTACTCAATACTCAATAGTGAAAATCATGCCTCAAAGCTTATGGTAAAAAATGAGAAGCATTGTGAGCAATGTGCCACCAATGCAGTGAGCTTAGTAGGTTTCTCAAAAGTTTCTAGAAAATATCTGTGCTTAAATCTCTAAGGAAAACTTTCAAAACTAATTTCTTACTTTTTGTTATAGAAGACAATTTTTTCAATTTTTTTTTTGAACAACCGCATAAGCTGATAATTTTCAATTAAATAATGCATACACCATGGTGCAAAAAGGAAAAACGGAAAAAAAGAAAGAAAAGAAAGCATCTAAGAATTTTTTTATTGACTATAATGCTTCTTAAAAAGCATTCATGTCCAAGTCACATTTATGATCATTTTTTAGCAAAATGTTCCAAGCTCTATCATTTTCCTCAAATAGCCGATTAACCATGAAAAGCTTCAATTAGTTATTTAGGTCAGGGGTGTAGATGGCAAAGTGAAAAACAAAAAAATCTGAAAACATCAGCAAGACCAAAGATAGACTTAGCGAGTCTGAAATCATAGCTTGCCACTAATATATGAAAAATCAAAAATGTCTAAAATCAGACAAATCAAAAAGTCTGAAATCAGACAAAATCTGAAAGATTTACAGCCCTGTTAGGTCAATAAACACTCACCGTAGCCAAACATGTAATACCACTTGACTCGGGACTTTTCCAGCTCAAAGACCTCAACCAGCATGACGTAAAGTTGGACTCCCTCCAAACACATCCAGGCAAAAGCCGCCAAGAAGAAGTAGTGCAGCAATCCAGCAATGATGGAACACAGGAGCTAGAGTAGGGAGGGATGAAGCAAGCAAGGATTAAACATCATTTCTTCTACTCTATGTAAAATAATGACCTAAACTTAAAAAAGAAGCATGGATTATTAATCATTAATGATGACCTGGTAATCTAAAGTATGCCTTCTTCTTCTTCTTTCAATGAGATGCAGAAGACATACCTGCCCATTACTGCAAATAAAATGCTCCAAAACAGAAATAGTCCCTGACATTGCACAGTCCATTCTATTTACCTGAGTGCATATTTAAATGCATCCAAAAACAAACTGTTCTGAAAGCAGTGCCAAGAATCCAAGAGATCCAGACCGACTCAGATCTGATCTTGCACAGTCTCCTCCTCCTCCTCCAGTATCTTTTCCATCAAATTATTTTCCATCTTTTCTCTTATTTTCCATCTTTTCTCTTATTTTCCTTTAACTTACTCTTCTTAGCCATATATCATTATGTGCCTATATTAGGATGGCGGCATAGCTCAGTTGGTAGAGAGTCGGAGGCAAGGCTGTGTTGTCATAGCAGGCATGGATTCGATCCCCCTTTTTCTTTCTTATTTCTTGTCCCTCACTGGCACTGTAACATTTTCCTATTACATATCATTCTATTTAACGTGTCGAGCCAGTATGTACCTTTGGCTCCGTCTGTGCAATTCCAGCCAGGAAGATGATTTCGGCCACCATCAGGCACAGGACCAGGTTCTTGTGGATGGTGTTCCTGTCACACTGGAGGTTCCTGGAAAAGGGAGGGGGGGGGGGTAGACATGAAGAGGAAATGGTTCAAGGCCAGTGCATTCAAAAAATTTAACCCCGACACAAAAACCGACCCCCATTTGTTTCACATTTGGATTGGAAGTCTTCTATATTTACTGTAAAAAAAAAAAGGAATAAAAAAAAATTAAAAAAATGTTACAAATTCCTTAAGTCGTAGAACCAACCACGTAATAAAAACCAAATGTTGAATTTAAAAAAAAAAAAAGAAAAAAGAAAAGGAAAGAAAAAGATGATAGTAATAACAAAGACGATGAGAAAGACCACAAGCCACAGGACAGGTTGACTTACTTGAAGACCATGAAGGTGATCCAGCTAAGCAGTAGACAAACGATGGAGACAACACATCCCACGTAGGTGATGACACGCAGGGCCAGCTCATGGTCTTCAGACATCTGGAATGGAACAAGGGAAAAACATTAATATTCAATCCAATCACTGCGACGAATACATTGAGATAAAATGCTGCCATAAACAGATAGAGAATTCTTCAATATATGTTATAAATTTATCTATTCACTTATAATAATTATCTCCCTGAAAAAGCGTCAGTTACCCTCTCTGTCAAAAAACCCCCACAACTTTCGGTGTGTCTGATACATCAATTCATGGAAAAAGTCAGTTAAAAAAACCCAAACTATTACTATTTATCATCATTAGACCCGAAACGTTTTACTTTGTTTTATTCTTTGCTATGTGTTTTACACTTGAAGCTACACCATTTTTTAAATTCAGATTTTTAACTCATGGCAGCTCTCACCCCTTCCTAAGACAAACACAGTCAGTCTGAAAAACTCACTTGGTGTCCCGACACATCCATGAGGACGGCAAAGTTGGTGAGATGGTTGCATTCACACGTTGTGTGGGAGGAGTTGCTGTCAATGACACGGCAACCTTCTTGGGACCAGGATCCACTCATGGTGCTGGTGGAAACAATCAGGTATACAGTTATTCAAGAACAGTTACAATCACTGGTGGAAACAATTAGGTATGCAGTTATTCAAGTACAGTTACAATCACTGGTGGAAACAATTAGGTATGCAGTTATTCAAGTACAGTTACAATCACTGGTGGAAACAATCAGGTATACAGTTATTCAAGTACAGTTACAATCACTGGTGGAAACAATTAGGTATACAGTTACAATCAATGGTGAAAACAATTAAGTATACAGTTATTCAAGTACAGTTACAATCAAGATATCTCATGTGAAGTTCCATCTCAAGAGGAAAAAAGTAAAGGCAGATTGCTCACTGACTTTAGAAGTTTGTTGCATTGTTGCCACTTGCCAAAATTGCTGATCCCTATTCTTATTGTTTTATACACAACATGATACTGTATGAAATATCAGATGTGAGGAGGTAACTTTTACCTCAGGACAATTGAAAGCATTTTTACCATAAAGAAAAACAGACCCCTCCCAAAAACCAAACAAAACAAAAACCAAAAACAAAAACAAACCCCAAACCAAACAAACAAACAACCACGTCTTGGGAATCCTGAGGAATAAATCTTTATAAATCGTAATCCTTTTCCCATCACATAAAGCTAACCAAGGCAATGCATAACTTTAATCACCTTTCGTCCATATCCCAGAAAGAGCACATAGGAGAGGCCGAAGCTCCAACATTTTCCTGAAAACAGAAATGGAAAATCATTGTGATTGTCCTGTAGAAATCTCATACATATAATATTATTTCCAAAAGCAATAGACCAAATAGTGAATTAATTACAATTCTGTAGGCTAAAGCCACATTTAAAGCACCAAAGTACTGAAATATTAGCTGGTGCAGCGGTAGTCACAGTTGTATTAGCATCCCGCCTTCGTTTAAATTGTTTCATCATTTTACTTTACTGAATGACAAAATTACAATACAATTAAGTAAGCAGTTAAGACAGAATTGAGTATCAGCTAGTGAAGTAAATCTATGACTATGAATAAATAAATAAGGAGCGTGCACTGATGGCAAATTAAATAATACTAACAGTAGGGAAATGCTGCAGTGATAGTGAGAGACTGTGGTTCTGTGGCTGTGGGACGGGAGTAAAGGAATCTTACCTTCAAGTGATGAAGAGTGAATGTGACCGGTTCAGGAAGCCTCCAGTGAGATTTGCCTGAGTTTATGGACGCAGAGATGATGTGGCTGTTAATGACAATCTGTTCCGTCCCACTGGTGCCATCGGCGTCAGGGTTATCACTGATGGTGTTGGCAGTGTTAGAGTTAGCCTTGTCGGACGAGGCTGATGCCGAGGACTCGCTGTTGGTCTCTGGCTGGATCAGTTCTTCCATGTGTTTGTAGATGGTGAAAACGAGGTTGAGACGGCCTGAATGGGATGCTATGAGAAACAAGATTGAAATGAGACGTTACACATCATTTAGATACGGAAGCAACTTACAAATAAATCTTTATCAAAAGCCTGAAGAGATTGCCGCAGAATATAATTCGTACCATAAGACAGACACAGGTTTCATCCCAGCAGAAAGATGCAATAAAGCGCAAATGTTTACCTACCTTTTGCATCAATTAACAAAAATATTACTTCTTAAACAACCTGACGAGATTGCAGCAGCAGGATATATTAACTAATGAAAGACACAGCAAGATGGATGTAATCCAGCGCCAATGTCTACCCACCTTTTTGCGTGACCATCCTGAGGCTGGAGCTTGTGATGATGATGTGGTCACTCAAGCCTTTCCACCGACTGTTGTATAGATCCGATTCGGAAGGAAATTGGACATCTCGCCTGATCCCTTGCTGACCAAGGACATTCACCTCCATGACTGATGGGGAGAAAACGGAAAAACACAAAGTTTGTGATCGGAGCATGGAGGACCAAGTAGTCAAGAAACCAAAAGCAACATAATCAATCAATGTTATCTCTCCCTCCATAGCCCATTTTGGATTTTCTAAATGGTAATAGGATAACAAGAACCGTAATAATCATAAAATGCCAGAAAATTTTAATTTTGAATGATGAAAAAAAAGCTTATATCACAGAAAATACAAAAGTTTCAGATCCCTGAAAAAAAATTAATTCTGACTGTTCTACTTTCTGATGTTGCACAGTATCTGTTTTCGTTTATCTTTTAGTGTTTTATGTTTCCTGTATTTGTTAGTTGACGAAGGGGAGACACAAAATTTTCTATTAATAAAAATGTTTTCCCTTAAAGCTATACCATTATTTCTTTTTTCATTCCTACTTACTGATGTTGTCATCAATGGTGACATCAGATGAACCCACATCCATCAAGGCCGCCGTTTGATATCCTGCGTCTTCCACCGCCAGCATCATGGACGTCGCCGCCTTGCGACATTCTCGCCGGGTTAGACGGCGCCATGCTCTGACTTGTCTTGGGGCCAGCAACGAGCTACTGGTCCTCATAAACGCCTGATTAGCAAGAGAGAGAAAGAAAGAGAGAGAGAGAGAGAGAGAGAGAGAGAGAGAGAGAGAGAGAGAGAGAGAGAGAGAGAGAG